>VOPJ01012168.1:0-12282 GCA_014673585.1 Semibalanus balanoides
AAAACAACAAAATCGGCCTAAAAACACAGGAGCAGCCAAAACTCGACCGCGCCAGGCGACGGTGGCGCCTCCTCTCATGTGCATAAGTAGGTCACATTCTGTCTGCAGTTGGACATGGATGTTGGATGATGATGATGATGATGATGATGATGATGATGAGGACATGGATGGAAGACAGTTGGACATGGACATGGACCTGGTGACCAGGCAGCCCGTGAGCAGCTGCAGTTGGACAGTTGAACCTGGTGACCAGGCAGCCCGTGAGCAGCTGAGAGGCGGGGTGCGCTGGTAATTACCACTGGGTAATGAGAGCTGTGCTATTGAGCTCCAGTCACCGCCGCAGGTAACTCCTTCACCAATTAAGGTAATTAGCGTGCGGTACGGGCTGCACTGTGCCTCGAGTGACCAGCGCGGTGAGCGCCGATTAGCGCCACATCATTAGCGACCATATCCGGTGAGTAGAGGAGGGGAGGTGGTACCTGGGGCCGGACCCTGGTTATGCCCAGTGGGTAGAGGAGGGGAGGTGGTACCTGGGGCCGGACCCTGGTCATGCCCAGTGGGTACAGGAGGGGAGGTGGTACCTGGGGCTTGACCTTGGTCATGTCCAGTGGGTACAGGAGGAGAGGAAGTACCTGGGCCTGGGGCCGGACCCTGGTCATGTCCAGTGGGTATATGAGGGGAGGTGATACCTGCGGGCTTGACCTTGGTCATGTCTACTTCCTGTGGGTACAGGATGATACTGCGCCGACCCAATTTTCACGTAAATGCAAATATTGTGTTGTGTGTATTGCGATAATTATATCATAACCTTATTAACCGAGACACTCATACCCAATTGATTTATACCGTCCTCCCGCGCCGTTCGTAATTGGGCGTTGCGCTCGCCAAAGCCGAATCTACAATGGGATTTTATTTTCCTCTTACCACATTTGACAGAGCTGATGTCTTACCAGACATCCTGGCGCGTCAGGAACGCGACTTCTTGCAGCGGTCTCCAGCGGTCGTTGCAGCTGCTGCTGCAGGGTCTGCCCTGGCTCAGCCTCAGACTCGACGTCACTGCGACTCTCAGACACAGTGTCAGCCGGTGCTGACTCAGTGACACAGTGACTCAGTGACCGGTGCTGACTCAGTGACACAGTGTCACCGTGGGCTGACTCAGTGACACAGTGACTCAGTGACCGGTGCTGACTCAGTGACACAGTGTCAGCCGGTGCTGACTCTGTGACACAGTGACTCTGTGACCGGTGCTGACTCTCAGACACAGTGACTCAGTGACCGGTGCTGACTCTCAGACACAGTGTCAGCCGGTGCTGACTCAGCAGCACCGATAACCACTCCAGTCCCACCCATCCGCTATATCATGGACGTTTAGTCCTGTATCTTCTTCCGGTTAGCTTGCGGGAACGTTTGCTGCCACTCTCACCCGTCATCCTGGGTCAACAAATCCGTGTCGATCGCCTGTAGATTTGCAGCCACCTCCTACGCCTTCAATCAATTGTTATAAGAGTTTACCTTGACCTAACCTCAAGTCAGGTCAATTTTATTGGATATGACCTAACTTATAACTAGGTCATCCAATATACCTATCATGCATATCGATGAGACAAACACATTGGTGAAAACGGCTAACTCTATAATGTTTCTGTCAAAAGTTATTCATTAAAAATAGTCGATTTTTAGAATGTTTTAAATCCAATGGCGTCTTCTGACTTAACTGTTCTCCTCGGTCAACTCTGATAAACCTTTTAACAAAGCACAGAAATCAATTGTTTTTCGAACGCTTTTTCCGCGCGTCGCTACCTCTTTTGATAATCAAGATATAGACGGTTTTAATCCAGACGCTCATACGTATATTAGCCGATATTTGACCATCGGTGACGTGGTGACTTCAGTATTGACATTGACCTAAACAATATCGATATACTTTCGATGGTGTTTGTCTCGATCTATCTAACAGCGATTTCTGCTTGTCGCTAGGTACGTTGCGTATTTTTCGAAATCTTAGGATGTGGCGGAAATAACCCATCGGCAGTGCGCGTGCTAGGACTCCATAAGGAGACTTCTTCAAGTCACTGGCATGTCTCTGCCTTCGCGGTACTGAAGTGACGACAGTTTTTGGGACCGCAAAATTGAGTTTTGGTAAATCGGGATTTCGGGATACCGAACAACTCAACCCCGGGATTCGGGATTGATCCAATCCCGGGATCCCGATCTTTGGGATTGAAATCCCTATAGGGATGTATACATGGCGTGAGGCCGGTGTGTGTGTGTGCTGCTTCTGATTGGTCGTTGGGCGGACTGTCCGAAGGGTCAGGATCAGGCCGCGGGGTGAGGGCATTCTATGACATGCGTGAGGCGGTGTGTGTGCTGCTCTCTGATTGGTCGGTGGCGTGACTGTCCGAAGGGTCAGGATCAGGCCGCGGGGTGAGGGCATTCTATGACTGGGAGTCGTCAGATGAGCAGTGGGCACGTCGCTCCTCAGCCCTCCCCTCCAACTCAAGCCGTACACCGTGTTGATACTGACGACGCGGTGCACACACATTCAGGGCGACTCCCTCGATGTCCTTCCATCCTGACGCTTGGTACTCCGAGCACTCGCCAAGTGCCTGCTTGATATTCCGAGCACGCAGTTCCCGAAACCTTTCTTGCAATGGTATCATCGCCCGACACAGCCGATGTTTAGATGTTAGTGAATGAGATAGCTTTAGAGATAACGTTATTTGTGTTTGTCTAAGCCAGAGGATTTGCGTTACGATCAAGTGTTCACGTTACTGCGTTTATGTTTCATAATGGCGTTGGGTTGTGTATATGTTACGGTCAATATGCAAAATCGGTAAGTATGAATACTGCCTGGTCAGTATGCATACTGACCGGAGGGCCGGTCAGTATTCACACTGCCCGGTCAGTATTAATACTGACCGGCCTCCCGGTCAGTATGCATACTGACCGGGCAGTATGAATACTGGCCGGGCAGTATGAATACAACCCACTTTTTTGCTCACGACCCATATACAAACTCGGGCAGTATGAATACTGACCGGGCAGTATGAATACAAGTTCAAGTTCAAGTTCGTGTATTCAGGGAGCGTCCACGCAGTGGCTATTCTGCACCCAGTAAATACGTACAGGGAAGGCACAGCAATAATTGGCACAGATGATCACTAAATAATTAGCACAGATCATCTTTTTTTATAACGCAGTCAGAGAGGTCTAGGTTTTAGAATGGACAAGAGAGCATGGCGTGATGGGGCGTGGGTGGCCGTTTGGGGCAGCATGTTCCAGGCGGCGTCCGCGCGGTAGGGGAATTTCCGCTGGGGGAAGTGAGCCGGACGCGCGGGAGGTGCAGTGAGCCGACACCGTTTGTGGAGGCTCGGGTGCTACGCAGGGAGGCCTCCTCTCGTGTTGTGAAAAGCGAGCGCAGTGTGGGGGGAGGGAGTGAATCGCCTTCGTGAATTGCTCGGTACACGTTTACACAGTCGTGGCGGTGCACCATCTCGGGCAATGCAGAAATACAATCAACAACCTGCCGCCTCGGTACTGTGCTGCGTTGGAATCATATTTCACTTGTACCTGTCTCTCCAGCTAACTGTGTCTATCTCTCTTGAAAAATACTTCGGGAGATTTTCACTGTTCCTACCATTTTTGTGTCTACTTCAAGGACAAATGTCACATTTTCGCTCTGTGACCTCTAAGAGGCCAAGTAATGGTATTGCGGTTTCTTGCAGTTTTTTAGATAACTTCTAGCGTATACCTACCATTTGACGCGTATTTACGAAAAATATCAGTGGTACTCAAACGTTATTGTAAAACGTCATGAAAAAATCGTATTGAACATTGATCATAATGTATTTTCAGTTATACTACGACGGCCATTTTTGCAAAGGTATACCAGAACCTTGAGACAATGAATGAGCATCTCGACTCGGATGGCTGGGTAGGGCTAAAATAATGTTTTAAAGAAAGCAAAAAAGCTTATAAAAGTTTTTTGACATACTAAATACAACTTAAATCCTGCTTAATATGGCAAATGTGTATTCCGCTCGGACGTGTTCCTAAATGAATGTAGCTTATGTTTAACCAGCACTATTAGAGGATTCTTCCATGAATTATGTAACGCTTTTGTAAATAAATAAATGCCTAGCTTCATTTTTGTATATCTTGTTTATGTTTTTATTTTATTCATGATGAAATAAAGCCAAACGGCATGCACCATTCTCCTATTTCCTTTACCGCAAGTCCATTTATTACGTTACACTATGTTAATGATATTATAGCAAAAATCTCTCATTTAAAAACAATTTATCCTTGTCCGCCCCAATAGCTCAGTGGGAAAGCACTGGACTTTTAACTTTTACCAGTAGTGGCAGCTCGGGTTCGGGGTTCGAGCCGCTTCGGCGCTCGCTATATTGCTCCTGACTGGGATGGCCTGTTGCCGGTGGCAGCGGTTGCACTCAAGGTCAGGTGACGTTATTTCGCGGGGCAGACCGTGTCCAGGTATGTCGGGAATTTGTAATTTACAATTATAAACTCTGCCGGCCAACAGGCATTGCCCGATCGGGCTGTAGGAGTCAGGGCCTGTGCAACAAGCTATACTTAAAGGGAATAGTTCACCTTGAAAAAAAGAGAAAAAACTCAGAAATGATGAAGAGAAGCAAAAAATTAAGTATCATATTACTAGTAAGTCAAAGAAACCTATATNCTTGTGTAGTCAGACTCGTGGAACGTAATGTGTAGTAGAGCAAATGCATATTTAGCTGAAGTTTAATACCTGATTCAGTTCGTTTTATATGGCAACCTTGGAAATAAGTCAGTGGTGGTCTCACATTTTTTTAAAAGCTTTATCGCCGAGACATCAACTTGAACTACAAAGTAGAGTATTGCAAACGTCATAGGTACAAAGTCCAAAGAATCGGTAGTTGATGACGCTCGATGATAAGCTACACCTGGGTTCTCATTAGCTGGTGCCTTAACCTTACATTTATTAATTCTTGTTCACTTTTGGCAGGATGGTCTGCTATGGTTGTTAATTGTTATTAATATTAATTCCACGATATGTCGTACAACAGAGTTATTCACAATTTGCTTCTGCACTCCCATTGGCCAAATGACATGACGTCATAGGACTAGAAAAGGCCTTGGTTCAGATGCGGAAAGTATAATTACTTGTCAGTATGTACACTTGATACTGACTCAAAAAGCAAGGCTCTAGTAACCCTAAACAGTTTCCGATGTTAACTGTTTCATTTTATGAATATTCTAATTTTGAGCCGAGGTGTTCACATTTCTTGGTTTGATTTAGAATTGTGGGATGCTGCCTAGTGCCTGCTACCATGAATGTGTATTTGTTAAATTTAAAAGATGATCTCCTCATATCTTGGTTTATTTTATATTAAGAAAACTATTTCCCTCATATCTACATTTAAGGAAATTTCCAAATATTTATTTTAAAGATGCTTGTTTTGCCTTTCTCATTAATTTGCTGTTAACGACTGCTTTAAATTTAGAACTACCAAAGGAAGTTGTGTCTGCTGAAACAACATGTTAAAGCAATTTGGATATAAAGGTCAATTTGGATAACTTCCTTGCCAGACGAGACAATGCCTCCTTGGACCTTGACCTGACCCACAGAACCTGAAAGTGGGCACTGAAATAGACATGTCTTATCTAGCCAATAACTTAAACCTAACCAAACTAAGGGATTATGCACTGTACAACTAATAATGTCAGGCCTCAGCTTTACTTTGATATTAATTTGAATGTTTTGCTTGGTTAGCTGGCAGCTGCCATTGATAAATACAACCTGGATCTGCCTGGATCTCGCGGGTTTTCTGTATATCTGGATCTGTGACCCACTGGATCTCTCGGCTTAAAGACAATACTGGATCTGTGATCCGACTGGATCCACGCACACAATTTAGTGTGTGGATCTATGATCCCGTAGGATCTCTCGACAAAACTGATAGGGTGGATCTATGATCCCATAGGATCCCAGATCCAGATCCATGGGATCGGATCCCGGGATCCATTTTTGGGATCAGAGAACATGCATGGTATGAATCAACCCACTTTTTTGCTCACGGCCCATATACAAACTCGGGCAGTTTTAATACTGACCGGGCAGTATGAATACAAGTTCAAGTTCAAGTTGAAATATTTTTCCTGAATGTGTATTCAAGTTTTGAATACACATTCAGGGAGCGTCCACGCAGTGGCTATTCTGCACCAGTCAATACGTACAGGGAAGGCACAGTAATAATTAGCACAGATGATCACTAAATAATTTGCACAGATCACCTTTTTTATTTGTTTATAACGCAGTCAGAGAGGTCTAGGTTTTATAATAGACAAGAAGGCATGGCGCGAGGGGGCGTGCGTGGCCGTTTGGGGCAGCATGTTCCAGGCGGCGGCCGCGTGGTAAGGGAATTGCCGCTGGGGGAAGTGAGCCGGACGCGCGGGAGGTGCAGTGATCCGACACCGTTTGCGGACACTCGGGTGCTACGCAGGGAGGCCTCCTCTCGTGTTGTGAAAAGCGAGCGCAGTGTGTGTGTGGGGGGGGGGATGGGTGAATCGTCCTTTTCGTGAAAAGTGCTTGTACACCGTTTACCACAGTCATTGTAGGCGGCGCACCAATCTTGGGCAATGCCAGAAATACAATCAACAACCTGCCGCCGTGGTACTGTGCTCGCGGTCGATCATATTTTCATTGTACCTGTCTCTCCAGCTTACTATGTCTTATCTCTCTTGAAAACATATTCGGGAGAGTTTTCACTGTTCTAGAATTTTTTTTGTGTCCTATTTTAAGTTTAGAATGTCCACAATTTCGCTCTGTAACCTCTAAGAGGTTAACATAATGGTTATTGAGGTTTCTTGCAGTTCTTTGAGGATCAACTTCTAAACATATAACTATCATTTATTACCCGTGTAGGGTTTACGGGAAAAATATCAGTGGTGCTCAAACGTTATCTAAACTATAATAATATCCAATATACATTGCATTCAAATTAATTTAGTTTGTGGTGACGTAGCCCAGTGTCATTGACCTATTGGTCAAAATAGTGGTGACTTAAGCAAAATTACAAAAATGAAAAATGTCAATCAGAAAATGTCGGAAAATGTTAGGTTCGTGGATCGTTAAAATGCCTAGTGTAATTGGTAAATTCCAATAAGCAATTGAGTCAAGGTACCGTAAAGAAACTAAGCGTCTACCGATTAATTTCATATGAAATCGTCTGGGCCCTATATGGTTATTAAAGACAATCGATGTACCTTATTCTTTTCGTCCAAATTTTGTTTGCTAAAAAATTTTCCTTGGTTTGGTGTGAAAAACTTTTTGATGACAAAAGGTTTGTTAAGGCGAGAATGCCACAAATCTGCAGTTATATTGCATAGCGGGGTGGGAGGGGGTGGGCTCTAGAGACGAGATCAAAGTTGCTCTAG
Organism: Semibalanus balanoides; assembly: GCA_014673585.1. Lineage (NCBI taxonomy): Eukaryota > Metazoa > Arthropoda > Thecostraca > Balanomorpha > Balanidae > Semibalanus > Semibalanus balanoides. Next base: position 7,438 of record VOPJ01012168.1, read on the forward strand.
CCTCCTTCACTTTTCATGACGTTCCTACGTCCATGCAGTCAATCATTAACCCGCGCAGCGTAGGGGGTGGGGTAAATATTACCCCCCTCCCGGATTTCCGCAATAACTTGAAAACCGTAAAAGATAACGACGTCAAGGTTTTAGTACCTTTTACAGCATCAATTTTGACGTCTCCCACAATAAATCTTTGATTTGTTTTAAGAACTTGGGAGATAAATGGAATGCGTTTTGATGACGTCATGTCATGCCATTTTTGGTTATAAATAAACGATTACTGTTTGATGGCATCGTAGAAAACATATATTTAAGGCAAATTGCAGAACGAAAAATTGAATGAAAAAGGAAATTTAATTCTTCTACCAAAAATGGCCAATTCGGATTTCCAAATTTTGGGGTTTGACCCCCAAAAATCCAAAAAACTGATTTTTTTTAAGAATTTTCGCCCAATTTTTTTTGTTCTCAAGTATTCAAAAAAACCGGAAATTATATGTAAGAGAAGAATAAGTGTAATAAATACCTAAACCGGATTTTTTTAAAGTAATATCTTTAACTTTTCAGTGACTGATTGCTTTCCAAGCATCAGTAGTAATGACGTCATTTTCAAAATTACGTTTTGGATTTTTGACCAGATACAGATATATAATGCCAATTTTGTGTTTATGAGACAAAACTGACCCCTAGAAACATGAATTGTTTATTCAATATAGTCAGTTTCATGTTTTGACCTAAGATGACCTGACTTTGACTTTTATCGGGTCAAGTTGTAAAAATGGCTGTTCTATCGATTTTTAGAGGCAAAAATAAACCATAAAACATAGTCTGTCACAATACTTTCCTTTGACCTCTTCGTGACAGTACCTTTTGTGACCTGACTTTGACCTTGACCTTTGCATGCAACAATTTCATTTTTACTTAAGCAGGAGATGTATTACCACATTTGAGGTTTTATATGCATCGATAGTCTTAATTCAAAGGATTCAAATTTAAGTATGAGCCATTAACATCAATTAACTAGAACTTTCCATATACCTGACCGTGACCTGACATTTAACCTATTTGAAAAATTTTCGAGTATGCATTCGATTTGTTCTCATTGAGAGCTTTCGATCGCAGCCTTGTGCGTCTCGCTTGCAGTGGGTCATTGTTCGGAAATGATAAGAGGGGTAGTATTACCCCCACTACGCCGCGCGTTACGGTGAGAACTTACGCCGCGCAGGTTTAAAAACAACAAAAGTCATGTATCAAGCAGGCAAATTTTCTAGGCTTTCTATTTCCGTTGATCATTATGAAATGAATATGTTTATAACAAAGAACACACACGAATACGCATACACCACTTCTACACAACAACATATTATATTATAATACTCTAGCAAATTGAATTACTCCTATAAAGGGAAAAGCAAATTAAAAGCAACTTAGAAGGCCAAAAATTTTATAGCCGATCAGGTATATAGGCCGGATATTTATATAGCCTTATATTTATAGTAGCTGCCCATACCCCTGCCCCCTATTGTGCACATAGTGTCAAGTGTCTTAGATAGTCTATTTAGCTATCATTCCTGGCCTTCACGCGGGAGAGCGGAGTTCAAATTCCCCGTAGTTTTTTTCTTTATATAAACTTATCGTCGCAAAAATTTGGTCGGACCATTTTTTCGCGTGCTGACGGCCGGACCCCGTTATTCGTCGTGACACCAACTTTTGATACGATGGTGCGCCTCTTAGCGGACCTGTGTAGCCAGAATTTTTCGTGCACCCAAAAACAAGCCGTTTTTGAGCTATTCGCGAATTATGTGGATGACATCCGGAATGACGCCACGCAACGGATACAAGCAATATCAGTTACATTACAAAAAAACCAGTTTCGATATTTATAAAAACTGATTCAAACAATTTGTCTTGCTTGACATTAATTTGTTAGCGACTGTTTTGAGAGACATTATAAGAATCAGAATTTCTAACCTTACTCTCATTATGCCAAAACAAGATAATTTAATAAAAGTAAAACACAAGATTGGAAGCTTTCGGCTTGCGCCTTCATCAGCTGCTTGCGCCTTCATCACCTCTTGCTGATGAAGGCGCAAGCCGAAAGCTTCCAATCTTGTGTTATACTTTTATTAAATTATATTTTTTGGCATAATGAGAGTAAAGTTAGAAATTCTGATTCTTAATTGTTCATTGGGCTCAATCTTGAAGCTGAATGCAAAGTCATATGTATATGTCAAATAATGATACAATATTTGTGTGTGTGTGTTTTTTTTCTGGTAGAATTTCAATATTCTAGATTGTGCCACTATACTGAATTTTCGTTGTACATCTACATTAAATTGCATTGAAAACTAAATGTAGTTTCATACAAATTAACCAGTTTTAATATTTATATAATAATGATCAAGCATTTTTTAAGCTCAATCTTGAAGCTGAATGCAAAGTCAAATGCATAAGTTAAATACTGATAAACTATTTTGAAATATTAATGTTAAATATTGTTCTTTGAAGGAGTTCAATATAGCATCTTAATTGAATTTGTATTGTAAATCTATTATTAGTTTTCAGTGAAAAATCAATATAGTCCCATAACAAATCAACCAGTTTCAATATTGATACAATCATGGGAGGATCTAGAGGGGGCCACGGGGCCATGCCCCCCTCCCCAAAACCACCAAAAATCGGCGCAAATTTGACACATTTCCTGAGATTGTCGTAAAACAAAACAATTCTTACAAAGGAAAGTTTGTTTTAAATCAGTTACGGATAAGCAAGCGAAATCCGTTTAGTTTTCAGAATTTTACGATACTTTTTGGGATTTGCCCTCCAAACCGACAAAACTACCCGTTCTCGATCCGTCTATGGATACAATGTTGATAGAACATTACATTCCAATATTGAACTGATGTAATTATATATAAAATATAAATTATATATGATATATATGTTACAGTACGTATAAGAAATCAGTGTAGATGCAAACAAACCAGTGTTAATGCAAACGTCCTGGTGGATCAGTGTAGATGCATACGTACTAGTACAGTTGTAAACGTCCTAGGACGGATGCATCTGTACTTGACCGGTCCAGTACAGTCTGCATACATACTGGGCTGTCCAGACGTATGCATCAATACTACACCTTTGCCACTCGGAGTTGACCATTCAGCTTGTTTGAATAATTCACAATCACATTCGACAAAACAGATCGGCTTGCTTAGGCGCCGGAATTTAACAGATGAGCAAAGAACTATTTGACACTAGTCACTAGCATTACTCATTTGCAAAACTGTTCTATATAATTCAACATGATTTCCGATTATGGTAAAAAATCGCACTTCGCTATTTTACGAGTGTAGCTTTCTTGCAGTTGACGGAATAGATAAGCGATCAAAATATCTGCTCCGTCCGTCGCAAACTATCACTGCGATTCATTTCACCCATTGCCGAACTGTTTCGCAGATGTATTGAAAGTTTTGCTCAATGACGAGTTGTGTATGGACATGTCGGCTAATAGTTATGGTGAATAGTGAATGTTTATGGTGAAACGGCTAGAAGTGGTGCCCTCTATATGCAGAATGCTTAAAACAGTTTTGCCCATTGGTCAAATGCGATCGCAAAAAGGTGTAGCACAATTGCAAACGTACTGAAATTTCCAAATAGGAAATATATCTGAATGCTTGGTATGTACAAAAATTCCTTATAGAAATAAGACAAATTGATCAGATGCCATTTTTTGCAGCTCAGGCTGTGATGGCATTTGCTTGAGCAGGAGAGCCTGTTCTTTACACACTGCACGTTGGTGCAGCCTTAGAAACAATGCACCACAAAAAAAAAAAAATTGCCACCGGACTGAGCCCTCGCCGCCTCCCTCATGACATCTCCTCATCAGGACTTCCTCGACTGTGATGTGCTTGACATTGCAAGGGTCGATCTGATTCCGGGAGTAGTGGCCCTCTAAACGTCCGTGCGTCACACCCAGCTTGTATGAGTCGCCATCCACATGTCAAACAAAAAAGGGTCATAGTGGTTGTTATGTCACTTCTTGTGTTTGTTTTTCAATAGCCGTTTTCACGATGGATTATTTTGTGCGAAATATTTTAAAACATTTTAAAATGTTTTAAAATGATTTAGTAGTAGCAGTTGTCACGATGGACTTATTTGCAAAAAAACAAACACCCTCGCTCTTACGGACCGTAGGACGAGGGTTAAAACATTTTTTGGCAAATTAGTCCATCGTGAAAACGGCTACTGCTATAACATTTTAAAACTTTTTAAAATGTGTTATAAACATTTCACGCAAAATAATCCAACGTGAAAGCGGCTAATATGTTTTTTTTTTGTTTTTTACGTTTGTCCCACCAAAGGGCTAATGTATTTAATCATATACAAACCAAATACTATACAATCATCACAATCATCAGTACAAATATCGTCGCACATGCTCTTTCTCATATGGCCTTGTAACACCTACAGCTCACACTACCGTATTCTGTCAAAAAAGAAGAAGCTGCAATTAAGTACAAGGCTAATATGTATTTTTGGTGATGAGGGGTGGATCCAGCTTCTAGGTTGAGGAGAGGGGAGTTTTGTCGACCGGGACTGGGAAAGGCGCGTTGTTTTTCGTGGATCGCAAGATGTGGTGCATTATTTTTTTATCGGACTGGAGCAGGCGAGGAGGATCGTTAATGACGTGGTATTTATTAGGAAGCGGGGTATTGCGCGTAGGAAGAGACGTTGTTTTTAAAAACAAATCGTTGTTAAACGGTCCTGGGGTAGCATATATCCTTGAACTTTAATGTATTCACCTTTGATGCCACGGGCTTGGACACAGCGGGGGGACGGCCTACCAATTTCGTC
>VOPJ01012171.1:0-14926 GCA_014673585.1 Semibalanus balanoides
AATAGCTCCGTTACCCCAAATGGGGTCATGACCCACCGTTTGGGAACCACTGATCTAATGTCAGAAACGTCCAAAACGTCAAAGCACCCTTTGACATTCCAACTACCAGATAGAACATTGTGTGAAACTCGCCATGATTGGTTTCATTCACCATACCTACGTTAAAAGCAATGCAAACGTGTTCTAAAAACGTCATTTTCATTTGCAGTGTGGCACGCTAGTGCATGCAGTGAGTGTATCGGTAGCGTGCGAAAACGACAGGAGTTTTGACTGACCCGCAGCAGACGGCGTTGCCACTGGGTGCGTACGAGCAGGCCATCACCCACGTGGTCGGCATGGTGATGGCGTGCTCCTTGTTGGTGGTGAACGCGTCCCACAGGATCATCTTACCGTCCTGAAATGACAGGTTTGCAGGGAAATGATATTTTGACACACCGATTTCTTTTTGTTGCGTGCTAAGCATGGGACCAATTTTAAAAGCACGCAATTTCATGAATTGTGCAACTACATGCAAGCACATCGAACCAAGTCGGAAAGCTATATTAAATTTTGAGCGTTTGACCTCTATCCTAAGGTGTCATAGGGATGCGCTGACTCTGGGACGAGTACAATTTTACACTGTATTAGGAAACGCAAAATCAGAGTGATTGTGAGTGAATCTCTTTTCATCGTGATTCGACCTTCCTGAATCATTTCACTGCATCGAAACGAGTAAACAAATTTACCATATTCGCTGTGCTGGATCATAATAGCTGAGGAAGTCGTCCTTCATATCGATCCCAAGTCTCCCTTTCCTCTCATCGCACCTCTGCGACAGTTGGGCAGCGCCGGGAGCGACCCGGCAGTCCAAACACCACCCAGGCCAGCCCAAATTATCCTGCCGCGACCCTGCCCGCCGCCGAACGTCGTCATGGAGCGGCTTGTTTACGGAGCACGCGCCGCGCAGAGACGACGTCACTACCTGGTGCAGAACGTCACGACCCACCTGCGACGAGGAGACTATGTGGCGTTTGTCGAGTGACCAGTCAAGAGCCAGCACCTTGCCCTGGTGGCCCTTGAGAACGCGTCGCGACTTAAAGTTGAGCGGACCGCAGGGCTCCAGCCGACCTGCTACCTTATCCACTGCAACGACAGAACAGGTTCGGTCTCACCTTATCCACTGAAACGACAGAACAGGTTCGATCTCACCTTATCCACTGAAACGACAGAACAGGTCCGGTCTCACCTTATCCGCTGAAGCGGCAGAACAGGTTCGTTCTCACTTTATCCACTGCAGCGGCATGATTAAGTGATTGGCATTTCCCTAGACTGAGCTGGTAGTGATATTATTGATAACCCCTTGCTGCCAGTGGCGGATCTGAGGTTGGGCAAAATGGGCAATTGACCCCCAAACGAAAAATTGGAAGGCAAACGTATGTTTTTGCCCCCCAGGCCCTAACCGATCCAGCAGATTGTGATTCTTGTCCAGGTAAGTCGTGATTTGCGCCCTCTCCCCGCTCAACAGTGGAGTCGCCACGGTTTCGGAGCTTTTAGGCGGACACATGTCATCGGGCACCTTGAGTCTTTTCTCTGACATGGATGTCTTGCGGTAGTTTTCTAATGTGTGTGTATTTTTTACAAATATAAATGTTAAGTGTTCAAAGTCATCCATTCTCCTTTCCCTTAGGAAGGAAGGCCATAGCATAGGCGCATATGCGTAGGAACTTGATGGGCGGGGGTAACACTTGCCAGCCGCTTCACTATTCGGTAAGTTTTGTTGCTAAAATATATTATTTTGCTTGGTAAGGCAAATTGTTGATGGTTGGCTAAAAGTTCGCCAGGACGAGAAAAGCAAAACATCTGCAAAATCAAAACAAATAATATTGGTTGGGTTTCTCTCAAAACGAGATAAAAGTAAATCAAACGAGATAAAAATAAAACGAGACAAAACGAGACACTGGGCCGGGCCTGGACCCCCACTTTTCGTGACGTTCCTTCATCCCTGGGTCAGAGGATGGGGTGCCATAATATACCACCAGCCTGGGCATATTGATGGCGGGCATAAAGTTGCATCCCTTTTAACCCTCACCGTCCCAGTGCTCGGCGCTACCACTTTGTTCATGCGTTCGGGGGTGCTGGGGTCTGAACGTCCTCCCCCGTCCCAGTGCTCGGCGCCACCTTGTTCATGCGTTCGGGGGTGCTGGGGTCTGAACGCCCTCCCCGATCTGAGCCTCTATGTGGAGCAGGCCAAAACTAAAATACTCTTTGATACTTCGTCAAAAATCATGTTGAAACCAACTCCTTCATTTTTTGTTCAAGTCAATGCTGAGGTAATCGGAGATTATCAAAGGTCAGTGGGCGCGCCGCCGCTGATAGCACAATTACTTAAGATTATCAACAGTAGGAAACAAGCCGCCATTGCCGCCACCTCTCACTGTGACCTCTCACAAGGACTGGCAGGAACGGGAACCATGGACATCGGACAGTGATAAGACAGTGTTGGGCCGAGGAGCACCCGAGGAGGGGGGAGTCCCTCAGTTGGGGGGAGGGGCCGGGCGGACAGCATAAACAATTACAAAGACATAACATCCGATACATAATAGACGCACACGCACACGCGCACGAACACACATACACACACCTCCATGAAGCACATTTTTCGCGGCCGGACCTTTAGTGATGCAAACGATGGAAATGATTTGGCATTGTCATGACACATATTTTATCAGGTTGTTTTTCCAGTAGAAAACCGCAACAGCACCGTTCGTTTGCTCCTTTGTTTACTTGAGCAATACAATGTACAATTTCGTTTATAAATCACACACTAGTGGGCGGCTGCGCAGCGGGGACGAAGGGGGAGAACTGGTCACGATCCACGGAAGGCCGCGAGGGCGTCAGACTCACGCGTCACGTCGTTCATCTTCTGGCGTTCCTCATCGAGCTTGACTTTGAGCGACTCGATCTCCTTGCGCAGCGTCTCGACGCTTGTCTCCTGGTGCTCGCCGGCGGCTCCGTCGGCTGCCATGTTGCCTGCACTGCTGCGTCTCCGCCACCGACGCCGGCACCAGCCCTCCGACCGCCGACCACCGACCGCCGACCGTGCGCCGACCCCCGCTCTATCTCGGCGCTTCCGGCGCGGCGGTGGCGACGGCGGCGCGTCTGCGCAGTGCTATCGAGCGCCGCCCTCCGCCGCCGCCTCCGCCGCCGCCTCCGCCGCCGCCGCTCGCCGGAATGCTGATTTCCGGACGCCCGGCCCTGATCCCTACCCCCCCCGCTTCCGACCTCTGCCCGACGACACAGCCTGACCCGGTCTGGGGGAAGGGATGGGGGGGGGGGCGAGGCACGCAGCCAACAGACCTCAGTGGGGTCAGGAAGTGGGATGAGGGGGGGGTCCATATGGGTGGTTTGAGGCCGATGCAGATGTGACTGGTCACTGGTCAGTGCAGTTGGCCATGTCTATCACCAACCACAAAATACAGATCGTTAATGGTGATTCATCCTAACAATATATCTATTTTGTATAGTTATTTCCGTTTTTATTTATCCAAACAACTGGCCACACTTATTATACGCCCAGTCAATATCCTTCGCCATACCTGTTGCTATATGGTGCGTCCAGTCATTTTTCAACTTTTGCCATACATGATACAATAGGTTTTATATATAAATATAAAGTAAGTTTTTCCCATGCTTGTAACCTTGTTGATCACGAATATGGCTTCCATTTTTATTAGACCCCAGATTATTAAGTTTTTTTGTTAGAGAATCTAAAACTTTTTGCCATTTTTGCGCCTTCGTTTACCATCGACCTAATCTGCATTTCTGAATTACTATACCTATAGCACTGCAATCCTATCAGACCAATGCCGGCCTTAAAGCGATCGTCCAAAAACTGTGGCTGTGATACGACCGCACACTTTTTTGGAGAGGGTCATGTCACTTGACCTGGCTTGGTGACCTGACCTGAGATGAAACGAGGACAAGAATTTCGTACAATGTAGATAGTTGATGCCCGAACGGCGAACAGTTGTGCAAGAAACGGCGCTCTGCCAGGCATCTAGCCAGAATTTCTCAGGGGGTGGGGGTGGGGGGGGGGAGTGCACGTCGGGAAAATTCTCATTTTGCTCCTCAGCCATATGCTGCTGACCGTGGCGTGTGGGGGGGGGTTAAGGTCAGATTTTTCAGAAAATCTCATCCTCTATGGCGGTGAGTATGAATATTATTTCGCTTCAGGGGGGGGGAGGGCATGGCTCCGGGTTGGCCCCCTTGGCTACGTCCCTGCGCGCTGCGCGCCGCTGTTTTTCATCTTTTCTCGAAAACCCTTAGGGTTGGGTGGGGGTCTAAACGCCCCTCCCCCGGGCCCGGCGAGGCTTAAGACAAAAGTAAGAAGCACATTTTATAGTAAGTACTAAGTATACAGGTATACAGGAGTGTAGGAACGTGACAAAAAGTGAGGAGGCCAGCGAAACTTCGATCTCGTCTTGAAGGGAACTTAATCTCCCTACACGGGATTTATATGCCAATTTGAGCTCCTTTCGTCTTCGCGAATCTGTTGCGCCTTTAAACTTTTACAACGAAGTAAAATTGTTGATTTTAGCACAAAAAAGGGTAACAAGTGAAGGGCCATGGCCTCCGCGGCCCCCGCGTTCCTACGCCTTTGTAAGCATACATAGAGACTAGAGTACTCCAAAACCAAGCTCTGCTTTTTCATAACACAACTAAAAGCAATAAATATGCAATAATGAATCACATTATTATCAAGAACACTTGAAGATACTTTTGTTTAATACCGTAACCTATATCAGGCACGTCCTTTATATTGTATCGAACCATCCACAATCGTACCATAGTTGGAAAAAACAAACATGATTCATATCGTTGCGACTGCAGAGGACAACTCGTCCTGCCAATCGGAAGATGTAGCGTCGTAATTTCCCGCCGCTGTCGCGTGGGACCTGGCCGTCGAGCGGGCATCAGCAGGGCGTCCACAGCACCTGTCCTCTGAAATCGCTCTGTCTCTGTCCCCTCCTCCCCTGGGCCCTGCCCTCCCCGTCTCCACCTCTGTCCTCGCACACGGCACGAACACGGCACATCCTGTCACGTCACTGTCACATCCTGCCACGCCACTGCAGCCGCCGGCGCTGCCAACCCTGGATACAGAGCCGATGAACCTCTGCACCGGGCGTCTCGCTGGGTCACGGCCATCCGATATCGTTGGCTATAGCTTCTGGAATACCCCCTGCACGGCCCCGCGTGGTCAGCTGTGAGACCAGACCAGCTCCGCGCACATCGTGGTCCAGCAGGCGGCAGGGAGCGGCAGGGTCTGCCGTGTTTCTAGGTCACAAACAGGTGGAGACTGGGAATTCCCAGTCATCGACCACGTATGACGCATCAGAGTGAACTTGAACTGAGCTGCCGACTCAGGCACTCTGCAGGGAGAGGTCGACCAGTGGCGGATCCAGGTTTTGGTCAAGGGGGACAAAAAGTGGGCCCCTCAGGCTTCGGTGTGCCCCTGCAGCTTTGTTAGGCTTACTTAAGCTGTGGTGGGCCATTCTTGGCATTGAATAGGCCCCTTAGAGGACATAGTTTACCTTTAACATGGGTTTTGAACTTAGATAGCAGTTTTGTAGCCCGTGTTGAAAACCCCTAACTTAAAGTTTTCTGGGCTGAAAGAGCTCTCCAGCCGAATATATTTGACTTTTTGTCGAAGGAATGTGGGCCATATAAATATAGAATGTCAAGAATGTGGCCTTCTACACCTGGGCAGAGGCTATACAGTAATCTTACGCGACTACTTTTGAATATCTGATTGGCTGAGCCACGTTTGACGTTGCGGAGAGTACGCATATAGTTTTGATAAAGTTAAGAATGTACGTCCTTCTGTCCTGAATCGGAGCGATGTATGACTATTTTTGACATGAAAATAAGTTGTATTTCAAAATATAGTCAGATCGTGTTTGAACAAAAAAAAATCTTAGGCGAATTGTTTCCTTTAAGCTCAAAATATGCATTTCACATGCCAAAATGACCTCTACAAACCAGCATTGGCCCTCTTCAAGCCGGAACTGGACCCCGGTCCTCTGAATGCTGGAACGTGGACCCTCTAGAGGTCAGAATGTGTCTTTCTGTAGTCCTAAGTAGGCCCAATGGAAACCAGGGTGTGCCCTCTTGAAGCCTGAGGGCCCTTCTTTCGAAGCCCAAAGGGGTAGGGCGCCATGGCCACATGCTCCACTTCCCCCTGCATCTGCCACTGGCTCGCTATGGGAGCCGCCACGCGTCGTGGGTATACGAGCCTCAGCACTGTTCGTCGTGGGTATACGAGCCTCAGCGCACTGTTCGTCGTGGGTATACAGCCTCAGCCCTGTTCGTCGTGGGGTTATCCAGCCTTAAGCAACTGTTTCGTCATGGGTACTAACGAGCCTCAGCACTGTCGTCGTGGGTATACCGAGCGTCAAGCACTGTTCGTCCGGTGGGGTATACGAAGCCTCAGCACTGTTCGTCGTGGGTATACGAGCGTCAGCACCTGTTCGTCGTGGGTAATACGAGCCTCAGCTCTGTTCGTCGTGGGTATACGAGCCTCAGCATGTTCGTCGTGGTATACGACCCAGCACTGTTTCGTCTTGGGTATAACGAAGCCTCAGCACTTGTTCGTCGTGGGTATACGAGCCTCAGCACTATTCCGTCGTCGATGGGTATACGACAGCTCACACTGTTCTCGTCGTGGGTATACGAGCCTCAGCACTGGTTCGTCCGTCGTCGGTATACAGAGCCTAAGCACTGTTCGTGCGTGGGTATACGACCTCAGCACTGTTCGCGTCGACGGCAGGTTTTGATGCGCGCACTGTTTAACCAACACAGGATGCTTGACGCTGCACAGCGTGGCTTGCTGTCCTTACCACAGCACGCAGGATGTGAACAGAGCTAATATAAGACAGTGGTATTAAGGGTGGGGTGACATTCAATCCCTGCACTGGTGGAAGTTACACTAAAATAGCGGAGCACTGACTAAAGTATTAAAGGGAGTTGCCGGTGCCTACTCTTTTGAAATTGTCAAATATATTTGTATTACGGTAAGAAGCTATTGGTTTGATCTTGGTTACGATAAAATTTACGTCTGGAGCCCCTTTTGGTTAATTTTTACTTATATTCTGTTTTGCATTTGTTTTGTTTCAAAACTCATAAACGATCGTCACTATAAACAGAGTAACGAAGATGATACCTACAATGGCGCACCAAAGACTATAAACAAACCTATACGAGCAATGTAGGGGTTTGTTCTTGTTCATAGTTATCGAGGCTCTGTTCGGTGGCTGCTATCAGTGCTCACGAGTTGTTTTCTATTGGCCAGAGCTAACAATATATGCTAGCGTTGTAATTGAACAGCAATTTTTTCTAGAAGCGAAAGCTCTCTGGCGACTATTAATAATTAAGTTCCGTCGGAATGTGATTGGAGTATTTGGAATATCTCAGTAACTCAAGTGAGTCTGGGGAAATGAAGTATATGGCTAAATTCAGAAAAATATGTTTTACAGACTAGTGTCAACAACTCCTTATGACCAATGTGAGTAGGCACACTCCCTTTAAGTTACATTTCTTGAAAGGTAACGGAACTACTTTTATAAGTAACGGAGTAACGAGTAACGGAGTAACGAGTAACGGAACTACATTTTTTTAGTAGCGATACCCACCACTGTACCTATTAAAGTTAATTAATTGGTCTTTTGGATATAACGATACAAAATGACTTGAGTCTCAAAATCAAAAAATATTCGAAAAAAAGGTCACTATATTCGGCACAAACCTTTCATCCAGGTGACTGAGCACAATTCCCCAGACAAAATTAACACCACAGATTTCGCGAACTGTTACTGTTTTACAAGCACTTTGAAGTAGTTAATCTCTTGAAAATAATAATAATGTTAATGCACTATACAAGAGAGATATATATATATATATATAATATATATAATATAATATATATATATAAATATATATATAATATATATATATATATTATATACAATATATATATATATATCTATAATATATATTTCACACTGTAACACTTTATAATATACACTATAACACTATATAAATTAATATACTATATTATACACTATACACTATATTATAATTACATCATATAATCGCAAAACTAATCAACACAAACACAATACAATTCCTAATAACTGCAAGACATCAAAATCCACTAAATAGCTCAGTCGGAAGACAACAAAATTTCACAAAGACTATCTGAATGCAAGTAGTCAATAAAAATGTAAATACACCGTGCAATAGATAAAGTACACTCAAGTAGAGTATGAGGCCATGTTAGTCAGTGCCAGAACTGCTAACTAGCTCAAAAGTGGCCAGCTCGCTACATTTGTTCATGGAACAAGGTTGGAAGATCTATCGAATAAACATTGTTCCTTTACTTTACGTTCAACATGCCATGGCACTTACATAACACTTTCCCTGTTATCGGAACTTCAGGAAGGACCATCAATAACCGGCTGGATCGGAAAGTGAAGCCCAACAGGGTTGTGATGTCCCCCTGAACACGGCGCGGCGTGGGTCAAAAGAATCGTTCTCTGACAGGGCCGTATACATTCCCCACGTATGGGCTGGACAAAAGGCTGCAGCTGACCTTTGGCAAACTGCGTTGTTGGTCGCACAATTTGATCCAAGCCAGACCTTACAAGGAATGCATACGCCCCGCTTGATGGGACAAGTTGTCCTGTAATGTCAGACCTGGTGAATTGTCGTTTCATGACCCCTTGTTGACCCATGATCACATTAATACAAGGAAGGCCGCTGGCGCGTACTTTCGTTCGAACCTCCTACAACAGTTTCACATCGACAAAAGGCAAGTTAATATGACGGTCCGGTTTGTCTTGTGTCTTGTGGTCTGTGCGTTTGGTTTGTCTTGGTAGTCCACGTGCTTCTGTCTCCCCTTGACTCTTTAACCATTTAAAGATATTTGATGGGTAGCCATTGTTCGAAATGTTTCTATGACCCCACTAATGCTTCGGGTGTCACTGCTGTGGTGTGGATACAGGCGGAATTGCTCTGCGAAGTCGTTCCTAAGTGTTTTCCTTAGTGATACGGGGGTGGGCTGAACTGGTAATGCAGTGATATACAGAGTGAGTGTCTTTTAACGTATAAGTTCAGTGCGGTGGTATTGTCCAGTGCGCGAGTTAAGTAGATGCCAGAAAAGGAATGGAGCCGGTTGTCATTCCCCGTGTCGTGTGAGTTTGATGGATGGGTAATCGAATTGATATGTGGTTGGAACTGTGTGAACTGGCCCTCTCCCTGGTCACTCCAAATACATCATCAATATAACCGCATGAAAATTCTGGGCGGAGAATGTTGCTGATTGCTGCTCCAGGCTGTGCATAAATAAATATGCCACAGGCGGACCCATTTTGTTAACCGCATGGCTACGCCGGAGTTTTGTTGGAAAGTAGTTTTCGTCTAATCTAAAGAAACTGTTCTGGAGGCAGAGCAATCCTACTACTAGCGACACTGACAGATACGCTACAGCACTGAACACTATACGTAAAAGACACTCACTCCTGGTATATCACTGCAATTACCAGCACCCACCCCGTTATCATAAGGAAAACACACTTAGGAACGAACTTCGCAGAGCAATCCGCCTGTCATCCACACCACAAAGCAGCTGACACGAGCATCAGTCGGGGTCATAGACACATTCGCAACAATGGCTACCCATCCAAACCATCTTTAACATGGTTAAGAGGTCAAGGGAGAGAAGCAGGGCGGAACTACTCAAAGACAAACCCAACGCACAGACCAACAAGACACAAGACAAACCGGACCACAATATATACTTTGCCTTTTGTCGAATGATGAACTGTGTAGGGAGGTCGAACGGAAGTACGCGCCAGCGGCCTTCCTTGTATTAGGGCTGTTCCAGCGCCCTCAACCTATTCCGGTTTGAGCTCGTTTTTTCTCCTACGGCCGTTCACCCGCGCTCAACTGAAATCGGTTGACCCTCCGCGAACCTCAAACCGGTTGAGCAAAACCTCCAACCCTCGCGAGCGGATTAGGCCCGGTTGACGGCAACTTGGCGCGCCAGTTGCAACTATTGTAAACATTTTTGGCGAAGGACACATTTGTTGTTGTGAAATATCCAATAACATTATTATTGCGTAAAATATCTTAGATTATACTTTATTGCCAGCTTTTTGGAAAAGTGAGCTGGTCTCATTTGAACAGATTGAGCTGCCTTTACCTACTCAATTTTTACCGATGTTTATGACCTGGCAAACCTCACGTGGATTCAAATACCTCATTAATTTCCCGACACGTACGGCAAAACGCCAAAACTTTGAGAAATACAAATGTCAAATTTCGATCAAACAAATAATGCACAGCTGATAATTCCACCGAAGTCTCTACCGTCCGTTCCCGCGCGCCGCTCCACCGAACCTCCACCGTCCGCCTCAACCTATCCGCGTTTAAGAGCGCTGGAACAGCCCCATAGTATCATGGTCAACAAGGGGTCATTGAATACGACAAACTCACCAGTCTGACATACGAGACCACTTGTCCCATCCAAGCGGGCGTTGCATTCCTTGTAAGTCTGGTTGATCAACTTGTGCGACCAACACGCAGTTTACCAAGTCCGCTGCAACCTTTGTCCCCAGCCACATACGTGGGGGAATGTATACGCCCTGCAAATTCTTTGACCACCGCCGCGCCGTGTCGGGGACCCAACCCTGTTGGGCATTCACTTATCGATCCCAGCACGGTTATGATGTCCTCCTTAAGTTCCGATAACAGGGAAAGTGGTTATGTAATGCCATGGCCAAGTGAAGCGTAAAAGTAAACGGGAAGAAAAAAAAAAAAACAATGTTTAATTAGAACTCAACCTGCTGAACAAAATTAGCGAGCCTGGCCACTTTGAAGCTAGTTAGCATCCCCTGCAATGACATAACATTGACCTCTACTCTACCTCTGAGTGGTTAACTTTATCTATTGCACCGGGTATTTAAATAATTATTGCATATTGCATTCATTGATAGTCTGTGAAAATTTGCTTGTCCTTCCGACTGAGCTATAGTGGATTTGATGTCTTGTTTCAGAATTATTAGAATTGTATTGTGTTTGTGTGAGTTAGTTGCGATTATATGATGTATTATAATATAGTGTATATGTATATATAGTATAATAATTTCATATAGTTATAGTGTATATATAATATATTATAATATATAAATACTATATAATATATATATATATATATTTATTATATATAATATATAATATATATATATAGTGTACAGTGAAATATAATATATATAAATATATATATATATAATATATAATATATATATTCTTGTATAGTCACTTAACATTATTTATTAATTTCAGAAGATTAACTACTCAAAGTGCTTGTAAAACATGTAACACGTTCGCGATACTTGTGTGTTAAAATTTGTCTGGGGAATTGTGCTCAGTACCTGATAAGGTTTGTGCGAAATATAGTGACCTTTTTTCTCGAATATTTTGAAGTGTTGAGACTCAATCATTTGTATCGTTATATCTATTAAATTCATTGCCAAGTCTCAAGCAAGGGTAAACTTATTTAATTGTCTTTTGAATTCAAATAAACCCCAAGACCTAAATAAAACAATGAAGGATTTAAAAGTTCCGAAGACCACGAATTTGATTCGCAACATGCCTCGATTCTCGCTATCTTCGTAAGTTTCACCTCCAGAGGGACCTCCAACGAGTGGTGTGGGCACGAATAACAGGCTAATGGAGGAGGGGGGGGGGGATCACCGTCGATCATCGAAGCGGTGTGTCCCATCTGATACTGCCTCTACCACCGCAGTCCTTTGCCCCTGAATCGGTGACTGGGGCCGTCGGGGGGGGGGTGATCGAGGTCTACGTATGCTGCACATGTTTGCGATATCTGATCCGAGCTGCACGGTTCACACATGCTATTGTTCACAGCTGGACCTACCGAAAATCGACAGCGCGATGAGGCTGACGCAGCTGAGGGAGTAATCCATCGGAAAATCGACACATTCCAAGCGGCTGTGGTGGTGAAGCGCTAAAACTGCTCAGTCATGAACGCAGTCGCAGATGCAGTAAACTCTGGTCCCGAACCTCCCCGTTTTCTTCAGCTGCCGGGACAGGAAATCACCTGCATCCGGTGACATGACAGCTCGCAGTGGTCATTCACCTTCTTATGGAAGTCTGCTATGCACTTTAAATGAAATACCCATCTCAGGCTGTTTGGGATCATATTACTTGATCAGATTCTCAAAGTCATCGTTTTCTCCTGAATGCCAGGTAATTATTCTCCAAAACGCTGGACCACGCAACATAACATCCACGAATTCACGTGCTTTACCCCTCCACCACCTTCGGGAACTCGTCTGTGTGTACGCCGAAAACCGGCGGCGCTCCGTGGGAGCTGGATACGCGTCACTGCGTCACCCCGGCCCCACGGCTCCACGTGCGCTGTTGACCTCGGCTCCTCCGTCTGCAGCTCCTGGAATCTCCATCGGCGAGCTGAGCGGGTTTCCCGAGCCTCTGCGGCGCCCCAGGCCAGCTCGGGCCGGTTATAGTGAGGCCACACTGACGCGAGGTGGACTTGCTACCCCAGGTCCGTCAGTCGTGTCACCAGTCAGCGCCAGAGAGAGAGAGACTGCAACAGTCGTTCAGTGGGCGTCACGAGCATCAGCCCGCTTGCAGATTGAGAGAGGAAAGAGAACAGAGCCTGCGGGGAGGGCCGCGCTTAGATATCGGCGTGCACGCGTCCCTCGGATCTGCAGACGCGAGCTCGGGTTCATATTAAGACACAACGGATGCGTCAATAGTAGCACCATACCTGGTCAGTAAGCGTGCAATCTCTCTTCACAGTTTGGAAGTTAGGAATTCAGATGTGTCCTCGTAGGAGCAGATTGAGTACACACTTTTTTCTGAACGGCAAATGGAAATGGAGATGCCCATTTTGGTGTTTAGATATACCGGTCTTTGTCGGAAATGGCAGTCAAGTCAAGCCTAAAATGTGGTTACCTACAGTCATAACTGTTCTGCTTGGTTAATGTTGTGTTGGCGCTATGACAATAGGATATATGTGCGTGCCCGTGTAATACCTTACGTAAATGCAAATTATCTGTATGTGAAATAGTGGAGGAATAAGTAGATCCACATACTTAAAGCGAAAAGGTTTGCGCTAATTTGATAATCAGTAAACACAATTCAAAACGTATGCCTTTTAAGTTAGATTGGTGCTTAAGCGCTAATGGCGATGCTTAATAATAAATACAAAACCAAGATGAGTATATTTTTTCTTCGTTTTCACTTGAGACTTAAAATACTGTGATATTCGTTGAAAGGGAGAGATTTTTGAGCGTTTTTCCCCAATAGCTAGGACAAGCGGCCAACCTGTTTCTTGGATGCTCGCGCCACTTTAGAAAACAAGATTATATACGATCTTATCCAGATCCGTACGCGACTAATTCCACTGCGCATGGCTGGCATGTTGTCCGATACCTTCAGGCCTTACGCTTTTCTCAGAGAAACTCAACGTCAATTATTATGTAATTTGGCACATGAATTAGTTGAGGTTGGTGCTTGACGGCCCATGGCTAATTGTGGTTGGGTCAATAAACAACACGTGCCGTCCATGTATAATCTCCAAGCTCACTGCAGCACCACTCAGTGGTGAAAGTCAAAAGTATCAGATACATCTAGCACGGTTAGCCCTTCTCTGAAATGACCTGACCTGGTTACAACCAACTACAGGCAGTCGTGTGGCATATCGAGGGCCGAAGGTGATTGGAAATCACCTTGCCGGGCTGGAGAATTCCCCACGCAAATTGTACCGACGGATTTAACGCGGAATGCAAGAACTTGACAAAACGCTGTCTACTGTTTCATGAACATCCACATTGCCAAGCTTTTTATTCGTTGCATTACCCGACACAATTCACATACATGTGGTATTTAATATTAATAATGGTAAAATAAATTAGGTAAATGTGTAATGCATAATTTTGTAACACACACTGCATTTTATAGGATTCAGTATGTTTAAGGTCAATGAGTTAACCCTATTCCCTGCGGGCGGCCAGAATTACGTTAACCTGCGGGGGTCCGTTTTCCCCCAGAGATCTCGAGAACTGCTCTGCCGATTTCATTGGGACAAACACCATTCGATTCGTCATGACAATATTAAAAAACGAACTATCTTTTTTGTTTAAAAATGGGGGGCCGGGGACATTTTTTTTTGAAAGGTCATTGCGGCCATGTGGCTCGACCGATTTGCATGCCCAAAATGTTTTTGAGCTTACAATATACTGATCTTTAATATATGAAAAGTTAAAGTACCAAAAACAAAAATCATAGGCGGATTCAGGGGATATAAAATGGGGGGGATTTTCGGATAACAAATATGTGCTTTCGTGATTGTTTGGGACGATATATAGTCGATATATTGACGATATGTAGCATAGTTTTCTTGGGCTTTTTTGCAATAGTTTGTTAAATTTAATATATTGCGCAATGGCGGATCCAGGTCAACATCGTGGGGCACCATGTGCGTAACGCCTTTTATCATACTACTATTTGGAAGTTGGACCTTATTTTTGACGGAGTGTATCACTTCCCATTTTATGTACCTGAGTGCACCTCTGCCCCCAAATATGTACAAATCAAGTATGTATGATGTATATAGCAGTGACATCATTTTTGACGCCTTTATTGCACCGCAAGCTACGAAGGAATTATGCGCCGCACAACGGCATTCGTGATGTCCTAAAAACATGAGCCTGGCACCATTTCTGCCGGTCCGATTCTTCCAAATTTTAACACAAGACGCGTACCTAATTCCAATATAGTTAAAGTCAGAAAGTTTCAGGATGCTAAGTGTAACGGTTTAGAAGCGGCGAGAAAAAACTACCGG
>VOPJ01012172.1:0-15109 GCA_014673585.1 Semibalanus balanoides
TCATGACCTCGTTTGACTTTTAAGATATTGACCTAAGGTCACCAAAATTTCAGAGAATGTAGATCATCACAGCACCTACCTACCCGGTACGTTTGAACGTTCTAGCCATCATACTTTCAGAGATCTTACGGGGGGCACTAAAGTGCCTCCCCCTCCAGTGCGTGTTAGTAACATACCCCTCTNTGAAATGACATGAAAAGGCGCGTCAAAAATGTTCCCCTGGCCGAATGCAACGCGATTTTGAAGGATCACGACCGGTGTCTGACTAGAGCCTAACGCACTGCCCATCACACTGCACCGAGACGCCCGCTGACGTGGCAGACACCGCCGCTATGTCGGTGGCGGCTGCCGGAGCCACCCGGTAGCTCACAGGCGTGCAGAGAACGCTGATGCTAAAGGCACCATGCATACACTTGCAGGCTGCAGCCCAGACCAAGCCAATGTTGTGGCCTCCAAACAGTCCCCCTAGCCGATTGTTTAGAATCGGAAAGTGTCACCCATTGCCGCGTTTATCCGGACAACCCACTTTTTATTTCGCTTGTTTATTTTCCGTTTGTGAACATATCGTACTCAGGGGTGGAACTTTACATCTCTTGGGGAGGGCCCCAGCCCCCCCCCCATGATTTCAAATTTTAACATTAGGCCTATTGGGTTTGATGGTAGAACTGAGTTAAATAATATCAAATTAACAATTAGGGCCCCCGTACGATTTCCCTAAGTTCCGCCCCTGATTGCGTACTGATGGATACAAACCCATTTGGACTAATCCAATACAATTAGTTTCATGTATGTAGAAGTTCCCGTGTCAATCTCATAAGCAATGTGCAAGCAGATGCTTTCAACGAAATAAAAAATTAACTATATAAGCAAGCTTGTGTGAGTGATGCAAACCATTTTGGGATTAATCAATACAATTAGTTTCATGTTATAGAGTCCCGTGGTCAATCTCATAAGCAATGTGCAAGCAGATGCTTTCAACGAAATAAAAGATTAACATATATAAGCAAGCTGTGAGTGACGCAGGGAAGGGATACAAGCTACAATGTCACTTCAAATTAATTTAGAAGAACCGATTTTCCTGATTGCATTACAATATCATTAGCTTACATTAACAGGATATATTCATCAAAGCACTGCTTATCGTCCATGAAACGAAAAAGTATATGTATTTGCAATGATCGTGATCAAAAAGCCAATTGATAGAAATATCCACCAACAGGTAACCTTAACCCTCGCCCGGGTAGGGCAAGATCACTGCGTGTGGTGGTACGACCCAAGATTACTTTACTATATAGTACGACCCCCCCCCCTTGGCGTTTCGTCCCTTATTGAGCTAGAGCTTCGATTAAAAAAACGAGCGTGTTACTTGTGACGAGAGGAAGCCATTGACATCAGATTTTAAGGTTCTTAGTTAATATGTAACCTCTGAGGTCATGTCAATGCCCCAAATGTCATCAAATCGTAAATGTGTAAAAATTGAATACTGATAGATCCAAAATGGTAACGGAACATCTTAGCATGTTTAATACATGACAAATTTGAAATCATCGTCAAAAAATTACCTAAAAACGGCAAATTCCAAAAAGGTCATGTCAGGTCATCTGAGGTCAGTGACCTCGGTTGACATGTGAAGGCGCACGACCCCAATGAAGCATATAATTATGTAAAATGGATTAAATAATTGAAATCAGCATCACAAACTGTCCTAGTAACGGCAAGAAGCCCAAAAAGTCATCCGAGGTCATCAGAGGTCAGTGACCTCGGTTGACCTCAGAATAGGCCAGCCTAAGTACAATCTAGAGAAGCCAACTGTCACCTGAGGCGTTCTTATACAAAAAATCGAGCCACCGGGCTCGATTTTTTTTAAAGAATGGCTTCAGGACTGGATATTGCTATTGTTGGGCAACAATAAGATACCAACATTGTATTTGGATTTGCTGCTACAAATCTGAGGCACTATTTCGACGCTTGACATCTCCTGCGCCGAGTAAAGAGCAAATAAAATTTAAAAAAAAAATCGAGCCAGCGGCTCGATTTTTTATAAGAACGGCCCCTGGAAACACTTTTGCATATGCTATTGAACAACAAACACTCGGAAACTGCACATGCAAGATCGATACTACGGGACGCCAGTTGCGACTTGAACTTGAGAAACAGGTCATAGGTCACAGGTCGTGCAAGTTGGAAGTTGGACATTTTCAGAATATGTGCCAAATTTGTCAAAAGTAGAGTACTGAAAGCTTCATTGCGACCAATTGATTACTACGATAGTTATTTTGGAAAAACCGAGGGGGCATCCGCCCCCTACCCGGGCGAGGGTCAACCCGCGTCGTATCCGGGGGGAGGCGGTGGAGGCGTCAAGACTAAGGTTTTAGCATATAGCGGAAAAAACGGCGGAATGCAACGCCATCGTTTTTGCCACAGGTGTCCGGGCATAAATTACTTATTGTGGAATTCTCAACCTCGGGTCATCTCAGGTCAGGTCACGTGACCCCACCTCCAAAAAATTGCGATCGTAACACAGCCACAGTTTTGGACGGTTCGATTTCGTACTTTTGTATTTCATAAGGTCCTGGGTACATACAATTCGTATGCCTCGGATGTTTGATATTGGTGACCTAAGGTCGGGTCAATTTCGTGACCTGACATAAGTAAATAAGGAAACATTCAAATGCTTCCTTTTCTGATGATACGCATGCTATCAGCCCAATTATTTCCGGATAATGTTATCATAGGCCATTCTTGAAGACGCAAGTGCAATTTATGTTCAGTGGCCCATACAGGGTCAGTCGAGGTCATCCGAGGTCACCGACACTTTGTCAATAACTCTTGACAAAATCAAGATAGATAAGTGGAACCGGTACCAATGTGTTTGTATCGTTGAGACACGTCTCCCACTGTGCAGCATGACCTAATTTGGTCACCACTCGACATTGACCCGAGGTCAAATGTATATGTTGACTTACCTGGTCATAATGAATATGATTTGAAGCGCCTTGAAGAGATCAACACGATGACATAACAATCCCTTATCTTTATTATGTCAAAAGTTATTTGAGAAAAACAGTTTTGGCATATTAGCCTTTTTGACCTTTGCTGATCTCGGGAGCATCAACTATTGACAGTTGAAGACACGCTGGCGTTTACATTTTAACCCGCGCACTGCAAGGGGTTCGCGCCGAACACGAACTGCAGGGGGGGGGGTGATTTCCGCCCCCCCGTGAAGATCTCCAAAACACCGCAACGTAGCGGGGACAACGGAAAACGGCATATAGATAGCTCTAGGCAAGCTCATCGAAGTATTTTCAGTTTTTCTTGGATCAGGTCACAATTTGAGGTCACATGGTCACAGAGTCAGATTTTCCGGTTTTAGGACTCTTTAGGCTTTTTCCAGAAACCCCGGATTATCTGGAAAACTATGAAAGCTAGGAGGCAAACGGTTAGAGAACAATCGATAAAAGCCATGAAATTTGCAACGCATGTATTGTCCTCAAAAATTGATCTCAGATCATATAGTTTAGGCTCCGAGGTCATGAAAGGTCAACATACTGTTTTTAGCTAAATATTTTTCAGTGAATAGGCATGTCACATTAAGAAAGATAGGGTAAACATTTTGAGCCATCGTGTTTGCTCATTGATGCGCTTTGAACATCTATACGGTACCTGGTAAGGTCACGTTCAAAATTTGACCTCAGGTCAAGTCATTTGGTGACCCAGGTAGGTCTGTTGCATTATGGGGCAACGCGCCAGACTAGACGAACACAGTGTGTCCAACAATCGGTCTATCTCTTTTCTATCAAGAGTATTAGAAAACCATGCTGATGAACCTCAGATGACTCAGATGACCTTGTAAAGATCACTGAGCAACAAATTGACCTGATCATTTTAGAATGAGATAAAATTTAGCATGAGTTCTGAAAGAATTAGCCTGAATTCCCAATGATATTCTTATGAAAGGGAGCATTTGTTTATTTTCCATTCATTTATTAATGGGGGAGGTCAGGAAATTCACGTGACTTTTGGTCACGGATACGAAAATCGAGATATTACGAATTGTAGGTACTGATATTCTTATAGAATCCTGCAAGTTTTCAAAACTTTTGAAAAAAAGACTGCTGGCTTTTGGCACGAACGCAAACTTTTGAAGGTGAGGTCACTTGACATGGACTTGTCGACCTGACTGAGATGACCATCAAGTCAAAACTTTTCCAAAGTGTGGTAATGATGCCCAAACAGGTGTAGGAATTTGCGGCGCTGCGCGCCGCCGTTTTTCCCTACTCCTGAAAAACCTGAGGGGGGGGGGCGGAAATCACCCCCCCTGCAGTGCGCGGGTTAAGAGCCTCGACTTTGTTTCGGTTGTTCCTAACTATTATAGCTCCCCAGATATTTAGGGTATCTGGAGCAAAGTCCTGCAACTGGAAAATCTGATCTTTGATGACCTCTGGTGACCTCAATATTAACCTGATACAAAATGATTAAACAAGTTTTGAAATGGTGTTTGACTAGCTTTTAACGGTTGTTTTTGGTTTGGGTATAAGTCCCATAGAGGCAGAGTTCGAGGGAGCATCGAAACGCCCCCCCCCCCCCGCTGGCAAGGCAAAGGGTGGCGCCGGTTGATAACCGGCACGGCGCCGGTTGATAATGTCGCTAAAAATTATATCTTACGATGTTCCGTACCATAAAACATGAACAACTTCCAAATAAATCCCAATCACATATAAGGTAGCAATTTTAAGGTAGCAAAATTTCGGTGATAACAATTTTCCCTTCACTAGTAAATACAGGCTTAATATGGGAATACCTACATTGAGAACTGAAGCTAATTTTATTGTTTCAGCAAGATAAAGACACTAAATGAAGTACGGCATACTGGAAGGACAGATCATGATGTTTGAGTTATGAGAAGAAAAAAAATGAACACTGCGAAAGCTTGTCAATGGAGTTTTTCCATGTGCCAGGATAAACACTAAAACGGAAAAATGTTTCTGTTTTTATATACGTTTGTTATCAATAGGTGCGATATAATTCCTCACCACTCACCACAGAGCTAACTGTAACGGAAGTCAAAGTTACAGCAAACGTAGTGCTAACATACAGCATGTAATAGGAATGTGTACGCTGTACGTGCGTGAATCAGAATGCGTGCCGAGTTCTTACGTGCGCGTGAGCTTGTGCCAATGTACGTAAGTACAGAACAAACGTTTATTACAACATAAATGATTTGGGCTTGATTTCCAGTTTAGTCAAGCTTAAAGTAAGAATAAAACGTTAAAAAAACATATTTTCCTTAACCCTGCTATATGTACACTTACCTTTCCATCATGGAAATTCCATGGGTTTCAGAGTTAAAACACAAAGTTATCGTAGCGAGAGCGTCCCGCACCACGCCACGGTCACAGCACCACGTCAGGCTCAGACAGGGACTGCGCGCGCGCGCCAGGACAGGCGTTCTCGGTCCAACCCAGACACGCCCCCGGGCAGGACAGTCACCGCAGAGGCGGCGCCAGGCACGAAAAGGGGGAGCAAACGACATCGCAACTACCAGGGGACGCTGGTTCGTGAAGGGGGAACAGCAATGTTGATGTGGATATTTCTGAAAATTAGGAACACGCTCATCTTATTTGGAAACGGAATAAAAAAGGCGATTCACGATGGAGTTAACTTCCCGACTCCTGAACTCGCCTATGAATCTTCCCTCCCCTCTGACGGTAGTCACGTGACAACACGACACTAGCCAGCCCGAGGCAACTGCTGAACGGCTGGAGGGTCGGCGAGCGTTCACTGGCTGAGCCACGTTTCGGTGACCTGAGTTGGGGCTGGCCCCATGCCCTGAAATTCATGCAGGCCTGCAGCAGCGAATGAAAATAACTCAGTGCAGGTCACTAGCCAACACGATGGAACGGAGACGTTGAACACACACGGATTAATGCGTGACACGTAGCTTTTGTGGTCCACGTTTCATGCAATACCGACGGAAGTTCTATTAAGCACCTTTTGTATGTAAGAAATTAAATTTATATTGAATAAAACAATTGGGTGAATCACGTAGCATTTACCGTAGGTACCAGAAATTAACAAAGGTTAGTGACAATAACATGCATCGGCTTCGGCAATCAGCCATCTGTAATGCTGGCCATTAGTTAGAAAACTAAGCATTTCATTTTGTATTTGCAAAGCTGGGATTAGATGGGATATTCTTACGCAGCATGCATCCACCATGTAATTTATCCGAAGTGAAGCATTGCGGCCGTTTCTTTAACTCGTAGTGCCCTTTATTTGTCAGTAGATGGCGCGGTAGTAGGTAGGTAGTAGAAGCCAAGGCTATAGTAGAAGCTCCCAACCACCGCGCCGATGTGAAATACAAGACCGATCAAAGAAACATAATTATTCATTTGTGGTTGTTTCGAGTTCCACGTTATCACATTTTAGACACATACATGCACACAAACTTTAATTCTGATCTAAAGCAGCTGGTAAATATCGCTGATGCAAGCATCATGCCTGCTGATTCGGTGCGTGTTCCAGCCAGTTTTGGGGTCAGCCGTACCTACTACCTACATGTTTAACATCAGCGGGAAATATTTTCAATATTTTGCCTACAAATCAAAATGTTCTAAAAAATAAGCAGCAATATTTGCACAACAAATATATCATCGCATCATAAGAAATTCGTCTATTCTGCAGACTAAATATTATACAATATACATCACAGTTGTTTTGTCATAATACATACAGATGTCCACAGATATTCGCAATGCAGCCATGCTGTCTTTCAGCTATCAAATGGTGTAGATGAGATGCCACCCCCTCGGCTTATATGACATTGGGAAATGGGAAAACACGCCCCGCATACTGCAAAGCTCCGAGCTAAACATCTACTACGAAAGTTTGCACCACATGTACCTAACTATTGTATAATAATTAATCAATAGGTTATAGCACGTTTTTATTGACAATACTGAAGCCGATATTTCAACTGATCTCACCTGCAATGTTCATTCCTGATATTTACCGGTGGAATGACAAAATTGCCAAAATATTTCAAACGCATGTCAAACATCCCTTATGATTCCTCATCTCATCCACGCGTACGTTGCGGCCAAGCCATACATCCACGCCACGCGTACCAATTAACACACAGTCACAATTGTCAATTACTTTTAAAATAAGTTGTGAAGACCGAGTGTGACACCATTGTGTTTGTCCTGAAATGCTTAAATTTTTTTTTAACCTATCTTGACTCGACATAATTTTAATTTAACCCTCGCCCGGATAGGGGGTGATGCGGGATGCCACCCCCTCGGTTTTTCCAAAATAACTCGCATAGTTATCAACCGATCACGATGAAACTTTCAGTACCCCACTTTTTAACAATGTGACACATACTCGGAGAATTTCGAACTTCCATCTTTAATGACCCGTGACCTATGACCTGTTTCTCAAGGTCATGTCAGGTGCAAATGGCGTCCCGTAGTATTGATCCTTGTTACATGTGCAGTTTCCGAGTGTTTGTTGTTCAGGAGCATGTGCAAAAATGTTTCCAGGTGACAGTTGTGGCTTCCGCTGAGATTGTGACCTAGAATGACCATTTTCTGAGGTCAACGACTCACTGACCTCGTGAAGACCCAGATTTGTTTTTGGGGCTTTGGTCATTTCAGGACTGTTTGTGAGTGCTGATTTCAAATCTGGGGAACCATTTTCAATAATTATATATTTCCACTGGTTCATGCGGCTTCCACAGGTCAAACCCAAGTCACTGACCTCAGATGACCTGGCATGACCTTTTGGAATTTGGCAGTTTTAGGTCATTTTGTGACACTGATTTCAAATTTGGTATGCATTAAGCATGCTAAGATGTTCCTTTACCATTTTGGCTCAATCAGTATTAAATTTGCATACATTTATGATTTGATGACATTTGGGTTATTGACTGTTTGACATGACCTAAGAAGTCACCTATTGACCCAGGACCTTAAAATCTGGTGTCAGTGGCTTCCTCTTGTCACAAGAAGCACTCTTGTTTGTTAATCAAAGCTCTAGCTCAATTAAGGGTGAAGCACCAAGGGGGGGGGGGTTGTACTCGTACTGACCCCCCTCCCCACCCAGACACGTAGTGATCTTACCCTACCCAGGTTAAGCTAGGGTTAACCCAAGCACAGTCATCATGAATGTGGTTTGAAGCATCTTGACAAGATAAATGTGATGTTAAAATTTGACTTTTTGCCCTATCTTGATAAGAAAAAAGTTATAAACAAAAACTTTTTGACATTACAGCCCATGTAACCAAACCACATAACCATAGTAGCCACACAACTATGGACCCTCAAGTGTTAACCTGATCTGAAAATGAAGAACACCTGGGTAATGTGTGGTTAACTTATTTCCATTTGTTCTAGAGACATTTGCGAGTCTGGTGAGTGCTCCATAATTCACAATTTTGTTCTCTTTGATGAGTGACAACCTCAAAACTTAACACCAAACATTGCATTTTAAAATAAATCAGCTTAGATTAGAAAATGACTCAAATAAAAAAGTGGTTTGAAGTTAACTTTGGCTTCATTGGCTTTAACTAAGCTACACATTGTCTGAAATCCAAATTGGGTCAAATTTAAGGGATAATTTTCATTCATTTTGATTTGCCAACCCACCTACCAAGTTACATGCCCTGGTACCTACTTGAACTTTGAACTGCATGCCTGTGTTTCAGTTCATGTCTTGGCGAGCCGGCACCATTAGCCTTTGTATATTGGTATATAATCTGATATATTCAATATCTTACGCGTAAGCACTTAATTCAACAGCTAATATTAATATGCTGTGCCAGCGGATACAACTCTACCCCCTCATCCTCTTGTAAATTGAAATATTCAAAGCAAACAATAATATTGACATGAGTTTAATTCATTTCAGGCAGGTACCATCACCACTTCGAAAAATAACAACTTTGGTCCTGTTACGTCATGTTTCTTGACCAATGGAAGGGCGTTTTGAGAGTCGATTAGTGTTAACTTATTGATCATCTTTACACAATTTTTGACAATTGTGTTAACTTAAGCCATAATTGGGAACCAATCTCAGTTATCACAGACAGGAGCACTTTTCTTACCACACGCTGCCATTTGTCATATACCATAACAATATCCTCAAATTTTAGGTGGCTAAAATGACCCAAAGTTTACGTTTTTTTGGTTCGGATTACTATGTGCCAAACTACGTTCATGTCATTCTTTCTTCATGGGGAATGACGACTCACTAGGGAATAGGAGTTGCTGGTGCACGGGTGCCTGCGGGTCGCTTGCGTCGCTGCGGCCAGCCGCAGAGATTAGCTCCCCACTATCCATACTCACCACGAGAGTGCGCGCCATGAAAACACAAGCTGCGCTTCTCTTGCGCCCGGGACTCTGCGGTCGCTGGCGGTGACTGTTTCCCGCCGCAGGAATCGCTGGCGCCGCAGCCGCTTTGACGTCATACTTACCACCCTCCCACCGCTGTCTACCCCCACGCCTGCTGGCCGCAGCGGGCCGAGCGACCGCAGCAGATTGCGGCACCGTGAACAGGGCCCTGGATTCTAAATATAATCTTATTGATCGAAACGCCAGTATTGTCTTGACTGCGTCATAAGACATTACTACTTTAACTTTTTGGCTTCCCAAAGTCAACTAATATTTGATGACGTATTATAAAATACCTAATATGCATTTGCTTGTTTTGCTAATTTGAACAAAATAAATAAAGAAAAAATAATATTATACCTAACAAATTTAATTGTATTTAGTGAATTTAACACAAATTGAATTTAGTTCGATGCATATGGTGTTCTACGTCATCAAACAACCCTTTTCATCAATAATAAATACGGTAACTGAAGACGCAAACCTTAGACACAAGTTTCAATAGACCGAAAATGCCTCTAACCAGGGCCCCCTCCAACACTGGCAGAGAATGAATGGCGAAGTGCCCGCCGTGTGTTCCTCGCCCAAGGAAGAAAAGGGGGCTCTAGCATCAATTTATTTTTAGAAGTGGGTGGCGATCCGTCTCCGGCGTGAATGATCACACATATTCGTTGATCGGTATGGAATATTTTTTGTGCTTATCGCTCTCCACACTAACACCTTGACTTCATTGCTTTTCCTGTCATTGCTTCTTGTTACGTGCTTCTTATTCGGAAACTTGAATAATAAGTTCATGTCTTGCGTTCAAACTAAATGCTCACTCTATGATACTGTTGTTTGTATTGCATGCTATTGGATGCTTATGACTTATGAGAACAACATTACTTATTCACGCCTGAGACAAGACTAGGTTCCTTTTCAGTCTTGTACCACCATGTCAATGTATGTAAACAACCACAACACTGGACACTTCAACTTAGCACCAGACTTCATGCTATTGGCATTCCTTAGTTTGTCAGTATTAATCACCAAAAGCATGAATGTAGTGTTAGGATGCGTCTGGCATTATAGTGGTTTACCACACCCAGACTGCAAAGTAAGGCATATTCAACGAGATCTCGTTTGTGCCGGCCCGTTCTGGCTGGTGCAAATTTGGTGAAGATTCAGAGAAGATGGTGCAGATTTTAAGAAGCTTGTGCGGATTTGGTGCTGTGCAGATTTGATAGGGTGCAGTGCAGACCTGTAATGGTGCGGTACTAATGCTGCGCTGCTGGCTACAGTCGCACAGGTAGATTAACTTAAACAAAGCTTTATATGCTTTGTCACATTAGGAGCTAGTGCTGAAGAAAATATGTCCTCTCGGTTTCCAACCAAATAAGAACATTTTACTGGTTTTCATGGGTTGGTGTTGATTTTTGGCGGGTCTGGTGCAGATTGTTGCAGATTTTAGGCCTGCTTGGTCCGGGTTAGTGCAGATTTTTGTCATGGGCTTGTGCGCCTTGTTGACTCCTTTGCTATGCTTTGCAGTATGGTACCACACCAATTACAATGCTGGACACATCCTAACACCAGACATAACATGCTTTTGGTTTTATTTAGTGCATCAGTATTGTCTTGTCTACATATAAAAGCATGAAAGTTTGGTGTTTGAACGTGTCAGGTGTTATAGTAGTTTATCAGCCAGAATAAATTTATGTCTAGGCACCAAGGCAAATCTTCTTTCATGTCATTGCAGCTAGTTCCTATCAGCTACTTATTAGTTTTTGCTTTCTCCCATCTCCCATTGGGATTCAATCAGCAGGAAGCAGGACAGAGTTTAAATCAGTATCTGGGTGATTCAGGCTAGGTTTGTGATGAATAAAGAGTGGGAATTCACACTGAGTCTGACATCCTAACTGCTTAGCTGAAAATAATTTCAATAACTTGAATAATATTTTGGTCATTGCCACCTTTTTTCCTCACAGTCATCATGATTATTGAAGGAACTTCCCTCAGTAGTCAGCAATATCTGATATATATCTGATGTAAGATCCTGAATATCACTTATCAGTATAATGGCCATACCAGCTGGCTTTGGAGGAGCTCACCATTGGTAACTTCAGCTGTCAGATGACAGGCCATTCCAGTCATTTATCACCTAGCTGATCAAAGACCAATCCCTAACTGTGCACCTGCATGCCTCAGTGCTTACAAATTTTGAAAGGGGAGCATCTTGTAATGCCTCAGGCAGATGGAGTGAAAATGTCTATGGGATTTGTGTCAACATCATTGAGTTAAATGTGGATCATAATGCATGGAATGACATGGAATGCTTGCACTTCAAGAAGTGTAATGCAGACAGGATACAGGTGAAGATATGGAGTCCATGTCTACTAGGGCGTCTTCTAAAGAACCGTCATGTTTGTATATGCTTTGGGTGTCTGTGGTTTCAGCCTTGCCCAAAACATAACAAATAATGTATGGATTTGGAGAAATTAATTTGAATTTTTTATTTTTATCGTTCGGACTGACGTCTCTGTTAGAGGCTTGAGGGCTCATAACCTCATAGACTTTTGAGTGTGATAGAACCACGAAAAAGTGTGCTCCTCACACTGTCCCAAGATTCAATTTTGGCTTGGGTGTCAGAGTGGAAAGTTTGAGCCCAAAAAGACCATAAGAGTGGAAAATTATGTAGAAATGGAACGATATTGATTACCTACTGTTTTGAATATGAAAAGCAATGGTTTTCATTCAGATCATGTATTTTTAGTCAATATTTATTTATATCAGAACCAGTATTACAATTCATAATTTGGGATCGGAAAATTAATTCCTAAAATGGAGAATGAGAGTGGAAAATTGTTCACAGTTGGGTGACATCTTTCACCCAAATCGACAAATTTTGGAACACTGTCTCCTCAGCTTGAGTACAGCTCAACTGCTTGGGTAAGTGGGATCTCAATCCGTGACTCACAGGTCAGGTCAAGTGACAAAAAAAATGGTCAAGGTCGAATGGAGAGCACCAAGTGATATGTTTCTTGGGCAACCAGTATCACAAAAGGGTTATGCTATGCCTGTCCTTGTACTATGAATGTATGTGGGATATTATGCCTCATTACGATAATAGTTGAACATCAACGTTGCTGCAACATTTTATTATTTCATGAAGTTGCTTCTGGATTATACAACAGAACCGAAGTATATGGGTATGCATAACACTTTCTGTCTCCTGATAGTCTGATCGGTCAGTTGTGTTCACAGGCAGGAGAGCGATATTCCGCTTTTTCTCCTGCTGGCTGACTGCTTGCGAGACTTCTGCGGGCAATATCCATGCCCGCCGCTCTCTTGTCGACCACAACCTTTGGCAGGCTTTTGGACACCTTTCTTGACGCTTCCGATGCTTGCCCTGCATGGCATATCAGGTTTCGTTCACGTGCAGTGGTGTCTTCCTGCAGGCCGCCTCCTCCGAACTGAGACTGGCGGTCAACGGCGATCAGCGGAGTGCTCTGCCTCCCAGTCGGAGGTCGGCCAGGGGGTGCGTTTTGCGTTTCAAAGTTCGGCCGGTGGACGAACGTTGGGCAGACAGCTGCCTCTCGTCTCCTCCCGCCTTATCCGCTGGTCGACGGTGCCCGCAGCGAAGGCTCTCTCTTCCTCTTCGCCGGTTCCCCGAGAGCCAGCACGGTCGCAGCAGGCAACTCTGAGTGGGCGAAATGGAGCGCTGATGTTGGCCGGACGTAGTCTGATTCAGGGGGCGAATCGGCAACTAAATGAACCTGTTAAAGGCAAGAGCACATTTGCCAGTCTAAGTCTACATTGCACTGACACTGATGGGATATATTTGCGTACACTCCAGCGGCAGCGGTGTAGTTGTGTTTGGTCGGTGAAATGGTCTTATACCTCCCAAACCTCCAAAGCCTTGTCCAAACCACATGATTAACTCGACACCTGTTTCTTTAGTGAAGTAGTCTCGCTGTACAACAGTTTGATCATACCAGTCATACCAGCTTCAGTAGGTCTCGGGTGCCGTCGTTGACCTTGCGGTAGGTCTTGATATGGAACCACAACCACTGCTTCATGTAGACAGCGACGACGAACTCGCAGATGAGCTTGAGGTTGTCGAACTCTCGGCCCCTCAGAAAGCTCGACAACCTCAGGACGTGGTATCTCGTTCACACTGTGGACGAGAGACCATGGCCTGATGGCCGAGAGCTCGACAAGCTCAAGCTTATATGCTGTCTACCTGAAGCAGTGGTTCCAGATCAAGGCCGACCACAAGGTCACTGAGGTGACCGCCACCTACTGAAGCTGGTATGATCAAACTGTTGTACAACGAGACAACGTTGCTTAAGAAATAGGTGTCGAGTTAATCATGTGGTTTGGACAACGCTTTGGAGGTTTGAGAGGTATAAGACCATTTCACGGACCAAACACAACTACACCGCTGCCGCTGGAGTGTACGCAAATATATCCCATCAGTGTCAGTGCAATGTAGACTGTAGAGCTAGTGCAAATAATGCTCTTGCCTTACAGGTTCCAGTTTAGTCGCCGAGTTCTGCCCGCCTGAAGTCCAGACCATCGTCCGACCCTAACATCAGCGCCTACTTCGTCCCACTCCGGAGTTGCTGCTGCTGACGCTGCTGGCCTCGGACGACCGCGAAGAGAGAGAGAGCCTTCGCTGCGGGCACCGTCGACCAGCGGATCAGGCGGGGAGGAGAGAGAGGCAGCTGTCTGCCCAGGAGGTTCGTCCCACCGGCGCTGACTTTGAGACACACACCTGGCTATCTCATCGACTGGGAGCAAGAGCCTCTGACTGAGTCGCTGTTGACCGCCAGTCTCAGTTCGGAGGAGGAGCGGGCCTGCAGGAAAACACCACTGCACGTGACAGAAACCTGGCAATGCCACTGCCAGGGCAGGGCATCGGGAGAGCCGTCAAGAAGGTGTCCGAAGCCTGCCAAGGTTGTAGTCGACCAAGAGAAGCGGCGGGCCTGGATGTGTGCGTCTAAGTCTGTCGCAAGGCAGCCAGCCAGCAGGAGATAAAGGCGGATTTATCGGCTCTCCTTGACCTGTAAACTACGAACTGACCGTATCAGACTATCAGGAGACAAATGTGTAATGCATATCCAGACAATTATGGCATATGACACAGGAAAGCAAACACATAATCGTATGCGATTCGTCACATAGACTTCATCAGTACCTTACAAGATGAAATTATATCCACGTGTGTATAATTTCATTTTGTATAATTTCATCTTCTATGGTGCTGGTTAAGTCTTTGTGACGAAAGGCGTACGCCTATGTGTTGCTTTCTTGTGTCATATACCAGAAGTGCATCAGCCATCATTATATTTCTCCGGTTTTGTTGTGATAATGTGGATGTACTTCGTGAGAAGAAAAATACAGCAGCGTTGCATGGTTCAACTATGTATCGTATAATGTATAAATCAACCACATGCCAGCTGTACAGTCGAGACCATAAGTTCTGTTAACTTTATCGACACCACCCGATGTCGATGCGCCCGGCGAATAAATCATTCGTGAAAACGGCTAGCAGCAGTTCTTTCAGTGCACTATTCGAATAAACCAGGGCACTATGAAGAAACCCTCCATTTATCTGGGGCGATGTTTGTTTTCGTCTCGGAAGCTATCTTTGAAAGCATTCTGAAAAGCCTTGCTTAAGCACACCCGTTTAATTCAATGTCAACCTTGTCCATCGGTGCTGTCTGTCGATGCTGCAT
>VOPJ01012175.1:0-14939 GCA_014673585.1 Semibalanus balanoides
GCTGCAGTGCTGACCGGTCCTTCAGCTGCCTCCTTCAGGACTCCTCTCCTCTGCAGGCCGCGATCGACCGACTCGGCGATGTCCTCCAGTCGCTCCAGGGTCAGATTATCCTTTAATAGAAGTTTGTCACGCAACTGGTCAGACAGACATCCCTCTATGAACTGGTCTCTAACCATCTCGTCCCGCAGGTCACCAAACGAACATCTCTGCACGGCCTCCTTCAAGTTTGCCAGGAAGATGAGTGCAGTCTCACCCGGCTGTTGAACACATCTTCTGAATCGGACCCTCTCAGTGCGGACATCGGCATCCCTGACAAACAATTTCTCGAACACCGCAATAGCCATGTCATACGGTGACACTGAGATGACATCATCAGGGGTACTCACCCCAGCAGACTCGGCCTTCACCTCCTCCTCTGGACCCACGGAAGACTCAACTGCCCGATACAGCCTACGGGCTTCTGCACCCACAGAGTGCAGTAACAGGTGCCTACGTACTGCTTGCTGGATTCACCTCTCCCACGCTTGCTCTCAAGATGAAATCTGCATACAAATGCCCTCCAGTGAAACTTGTTTTCTGCCGGGCTCGGACTCTCATCGGTTGGTGAACGCTTGAAACAATCCTAGTTCCGCCAAAATATGTGGTGTCGCGATGTCACTGCTCGTGTGGTCTCGGATCCGCTCTGTTCCGCTTAGATAGAGACTTCTAACAGTCGTGGTTTAATTAGCATGTACTGCATGGTATCAAGCGGTACCGTCGGTGGTCACTGCACCGCTCACGAGTCCGCACAAGACTCGAACGGCCTCCCCGGCCAGGTCACGAGCGCAAGGTACTTGACCGGCGAGGGTCAACGTCTACATACAGTCGGGCCCAATTCTACGTACAAGTAGAACACTACATATAAGTTACTACTTATCTATTCTTATTGGGGAAAGGCTAGCTTTACTTTTAAAGCACTTTTAAAGGCAATAACAGTTTTAAGGTCCGCGTCCAGCCTTACCAAAGACGACGGATTAATGATAATGCTGTCCAGGGCATAATAAATGTATCGCGCCGCTCGCCGGCGTAATTCTTTTAAAAGTTTCAGGGCTTGGTACAAAAAATAAATATCTTGATAAGCTGATGTCCAAACTTGGTGTGTCGGTTAAAGATGATATGCAGACCTCTCATTTTACTAACTTAGCTTTAAAAGTGGTATAGCATGCATCTGCACACTGTATTCTTACATCCTTGTACGTGCCTTTTTCAGCCGGTTTCATTGACTTTAAATTGGGAATGGAGCCATCACGTTGATGGGGCCGTTGGCGGCACGCGTGCGGCTTCCTTAGACATTTTGTCTAGTGGATTTGTATTGTCGTAATTGTATTGTCTCGGTTCTCTGTATTACCAAGTCGTCTTGTGATAAGTGGTTCGTTAGGTCAATCTTATAAGTATATTAAAAGATAAAATATAAAAAATATAGTGAAAACTAACCTAAGGGTGCCCATATGTGAATTTCATCGTATCCCATAAGTAATAGTAATTCAGTAAGAAAAACATTTTTGGATTACAAATAGTCACACTCGCGCAGAAACATGTAGCGAGCAGAGAGGCGCGGGTTTGAGGCATCACAAGAAAAGTGGCCAGCTGATGTTTGGTGCTCCGATTTCGGAGATACCGAAGAGCAATAGGTAGATCTCGCATAGTGTTACATAACGAAGCAAATTACATCGGTCGGGTTTGGTAGCCGCTAAACTCAATGGATGGCTAAGCAGGAGGCCCCTGGGGGGTAGGCCCCTGGGAAAGGGGCCCCTTCGACTTTGCCCCCCAGGTAATGGTGGCGCGCCTCGTACACATATTCAATGTTAATCATGGCCGAGATGCAACAGGAAAAGGGGTTACCCGAGGCTTGGCTCCACTCACGGTCTGATTTCAAATTCAACATTTCGTTTTCCACTACATAAAATTAACATTTTCACGCCACTTCGTGGCGTCACATCTGCGGTCATCGTTATAACGAAGCCATCTTCATCGTCTTCAATTCGTCGTAACGCTGGATGGAATTAATTGCATTTTTAGCTTATTTTCCTCTACAAGGCTCACCGCCTATATTTATAGGTTTGATCAGACAAACCCGTAACAATTTTCGCCGCTTGGCGACGCTAAATAACAAGTACCTATTCCTACTATAACATGAAAATCCACATTAAAAATGTGGTAACAGGTGACCTTGATTTGACACGAAATATTCGGCCTCTTATTCTAACCACATTCCCTGAGGAGGCAGATTCTGCCCCCGGTGTTTTTTTCGCTTGCCGCTTTTAAATCGGTAAGCCTAGCATCTTGAAACCTTCTGACTTTTCCTGGAATTGAATTACGCGTGATGTGTCAAAATTGTGAAAAAATCGGCTTAGCAGAGGCGGCTCCAGGCTCATGTTTTTGGGAGGGTGTTACGAATGCGGTGCAATAAATGCGTCAGAAACGATGTCATTGCAACATACATCATAAATACTTGGATTGTACATATTTGGGGCAGAGGCGCACTCAGGTACATAAAATGGGAGACGATAGCCTTCGTCAAATTAGGTCCAACTTCAAATGACCAAGATGATAACAGGCGTTCTGCACATGGTACCCCCCACGATGTTAACCTGGATTTGCTTATGCGAAATATAATACATTTAACTAATTACAGCAAAAAGCCCTAATGTGATATTCATATCGTCACAAGCAATCACGAACAGCACATATTTGCAATAAGAAAATCCACCCATTTTTCATCCCATGAATACGTTTATGATTTTTAGTTTTGTTACATGTCCTTTTGATATATTGAAGACCAGTACCTACATTGGAAGCTCAAAAACGTTTTGAGCATGACAATCTGTCAAATCTCATGGCTGCAATAGCCTTAGAAAAACACCATACATTTTCGTTGTTTTTGCCTCCTTGCTTTCAGTAGGTAAAGGAGCAATTTTGACCTCCAGGGGGACTCAGCATGCGAGAGGCATGTTTTGCACTACATAGAAGCGTTCAATACATTTATCTTCAAGGTCAAAAGGACCTACCAAGGTTTGACGGGGCCTTCTTAGGCCTGAGGGGGCTACTTAAGCCTCACGAGGCCACTATGGCCTGAGGGCAGGGGCGTAGCCAGGATTTTACCATGGGCAAATGGGATCAGGGGGCCCTTGTAGTCAATGGGGGCCCACATAACTAAAACAGTACAGTGTTTTATACAACTAGGACACATAAGTTTTCGACGATTTTGTTTTGGGTGGGATTTAGGGGTCAAAAACTCAAAATTAGGAAAATCTGAGATAAAAATGTGGAAAAGAAGGTTATTTTCTTTCTTTTTGTGATTTGTATTTGCAATTTGCTCAAAAACGGGAATTTACATGGTTTGGAGTCTTATACCCTGGATATGCATTATCATTAATGCGTCACATTGCGTATGGTGCGAACCTCTAAACATGTTATTGTGCGTTTAAAAGTGCTGTAAAAAGTGTTGAAGCGAAATATTTTGACATACCTCAAAGGAAAATAGCAGCATAACCCATATATGCGCAGAGAAAAGGCATAATTTTTTAACCTGCATGTAATACAAGTTGTAGTTAAATTGCGCCGCGGAGCGGCGCGCAGATTTTGAGTTTTATTCACTGGACAGTGGCATTCTGACTGTTGAAGAGCCCAGGGTTCCTTTAGATTGTCTATGGCCCCTCCCACCTTTTCAACGCCCTTCCGACCTGTTCGTGGACTCATCTGGGATCCGAGAAAAAATATGATGTTAAGTGGGTGATATATATTTCATACAAAAATAACTTACTCTACCATAAAAATATTAAAATCGGAGCTTTCGGGTATATTGTAACAAGCTTCTTCAGCGATTAAGAGGCATTCGGTAACAGGCCTTCGCTCGTCTTTAAAGGAAATTGTTCACCCTCAACATGGGTTTTGAACTGAGATAGCAGTTTTGTAGCCCGTGTTGAAAAACCCTAACTGCAAGTTTGCTGGGCTGAAAGAGCTCTCCAGCCGAATATATTGGACTTTTTGTCGAAGGAATGTGGGCCATAAATAAGGAATGTCAAGAATGTGGGCCTCACACGCTCTGGGCAGGGCTATACAGTAATCTCTTACGCGACTATACATTCGAATCTGATTGGCTGAGCCACGTTTGACGTTGCGGAGAGTACGCATATAGTTTTGATGAAATTAGTAATTTACTTCCTTCTGTCCTAAATCGGCGCGATGTATGGCTATTTTTGACATTATGAAAAGAAGTTATAATCAAATTGTGTTTGAAAACAAAAACAATCCAGGTGAACTATTCCCTTTAAGACGAGCAGCGACCAAAGGCGCATCCAGGATTTCGCCAAGGTAGTACCCGTGGTCTGTGATTGTGATATGAGCCCCCTGCCCCCCCCCCATGGACGGTGTCCGGACACAATGGCGAATGTCATTTTGACGAATGTCATTTTGGCGAATGCATATTGCCGAAGGACGCTTTGACATGTCGTTTTGACGACATGTGAATATGCGGAATGCTAAATGACGAATGTGTTTTCGTCATAGTGCTTTTTTGCCGAATGTAAAAATGTCGAAATGTCTTTTTGCCGACATGTCAAAAGGTCGAAATGTGATTTTGACGACTTGTGAAGAAGTTGAAATGGCTTTTTGACGAAATATTATTTTGTCGACATGTAAAAAGATCGAAATGTCCTTTAGTCGAAATTTATCTTGTCTTAATGCCTTTTTGTCGACATGTGAAAAAGCCGAAATGCCTTTTTGACGAATGCTATATTTTGTAAGCCGTTAAAATGTTATAATTGTGTTTTGCTGAATGCCGAATACATTTGGTGCCATCCGAAGCCATTGTCATTGTCAATGCTTGATAACTAAGTTGATGCGCCTTAAGTTGATAAAATATTCCGTTCAGCAAAGTTATCGATAGCGCATGAATGAATATTTTATGGGAATCTCCATAATGAAAATGCAACCACATAATCTTGCTTCTGAACTTCAGACCTCTCTCTGCGGGCTAGCTGTTCCTTCGCCCTACGGGGGTCCTAAAAAGACCCCCTATTAACTTCTGAACCAAGCAACATAGAGAAATGCGGTAAGAACCAGCATGTTGCCTGTCATTTGATAAAAATAACGGAATGCAGGTGACCTTCCAGGTCAAGTGAATGATCTCGACTC
Organism: Semibalanus balanoides; assembly: GCA_014673585.1. Lineage (NCBI taxonomy): Eukaryota > Metazoa > Arthropoda > Thecostraca > Balanomorpha > Balanidae > Semibalanus > Semibalanus balanoides. Next base: position 5,176 of record VOPJ01012175.1, read on the forward strand.
GACCACGTTCAGAATAGCGATTCTGCTCTGTCAGAAAACCTCAAAATTAGAAATTAATCATTGTAAACAAGAATGCATGTTTCTACATTAGTTTTGTCTCAGAAATACACACAAGTATTTATTTGTTCGTATATGGTCAAAAAAGCTTTAAAAAGTTACTTTCAAAAAATTAAGTTATGAGTTTTGAGAGCGATCACTCAGTAAAAATAGAGATAATGCTATGAAATTTGGTTAAGGTATTGAGCATACTAAATTCTCTCACATAGGTTTAGTTTTTACAACATCTTTGATAAATTTGATTTTGTGGTGAATTTTCCTAAAAATATAAGTTTTTGAAATTTTGGGGATCAAAAACTTGTTTATAATCTAAGACTGCTTTGTTAAAGAAAATTACATTTTTGTCTTTGCCGTTTTTGGTTTGCAATTTCCTAAAAAAAATATACAATTTTGCAAACATTTGTCTTTTTCCACCAATAGACGTCACTAAAACGTATTATCTCCTAAGATACAAATCCAATTTCATTTAAATTTAAGATAGATTAAATAGAGATAGAGACAAGCGAATGACACCACTGTGTTCGTCTCGTCTTGCCGCGTCGCCCCACATGCAACATGACCTACCTGGGTACCAAATGAACCTGACCTGAGGTAATTTTGAAGTTGATCTTACAGGTAACTATGCATATGTTTCAAGCACCTCGACCAGACGAACACAATGGTGTTAAAATAATTGCTCTATCATTTTTAGATAAAAAGGTATTCAGGAAAACAAATTATAATAAAAACTGCATTTTTGACCTTCGAAACTATTGATCTGAGCTCAATTTTGAGGACACCCATTGCGATTGCATTTTTAATGAGCTTTCGATTGCTTTTGAATGATTGTTTATAGATATCATAGCTCACGAGGAATACGGGGATTGCTCGAAGCGAAGTCCAAAAATTGTGAAATTTGACCTTTGATGACCTCTGGCGGCCTCAATATTGACCTTAGCTAAAAATAGACTGGAAAACTTAGAATGTTCATGTTGGGAGCTTTCGAACGCTTTTTTCTATATCTTTATATCACTTTTTGTTTTCGAGTTAGAGGGGGTAAATTTTGACCACCCCCTGCACCATGGCGAAGTTGTCTGGGAGGCCCACCAGGGCGCGGGTTAAGATCAGTAACGCCAAAGTTGAGGGGGCGCCGCCCCCGCGGTCCCAAAGTTGGGGGGCAGGCGCCCCCGCTGCCCCCCCCCCCCTGTTCCCGGGCCTATGCGCGAAGCGGCGCGAAATTTTCGAGTTTTCACTGTGGATGGCTGTATTTGACTGTTGCAAAAGCATTTTTTACAGCTGTACGTCCGACCGTTGGGGGGGGGGGGCAAAACACAGTCTCAGGACCTTTGGGGGAGGCATGGCCCCCCTGGACCCGCCCTTGCACGTTTGACGTTGCGGAGAGTACGGCTACGCATATAGTTTTGATAAAATTAATAATGTAGAGGAAATGTTCCTATTAGCGACCTCTCCCCATTTGCAACCTCCCACCATACACTGAAATTGACACCGAATAAAACTTAAGAAAATGCATGACTAAATCGGCCATGTGCGTTTTACCAGTTTCAGACATTTTCTACTTGTGTATTTATACGGTAGTGGTAGCAGTCTGCACGAGTTGCTGAAAGAAACACGGGTTTTTCTTACTGGGCGCAAAGTGACCTTAGGCAGTCGACGCGCCCTAAAAGCCCCAATAACAAACAACAACAAAGGGGTTTTTCTTACGCCGTTTAACGCACTTAATATGTGCGTTTTACTACTGCATGTAGGCAAGGACGCAGGAAAACGCGGGGGGGGGGTGGCAGAGGTGCAATCGCGGGCCCCCCAACTTTTTTTCGAGGAGGGGCGTCGCCCCCGCCCCCCCGCAACTTTTCTGAGGATCTATTTCTTCTGTTTACAGTTTTCTTATTAATTAAATCGTTGAAAAGTAATCACATCAATGTGGAAGATAAAAAGTACTAGTTCATTACTAAATGCTTGAATTTTATTGGTAGGGATCTAGTTATGATTGCTTTCTAGTCGGATTTGAGGCTGTTTAGCCATTTTAAGGATAGTAGCCTTTTTCACGATGGGTTATTTTGCGCGAAATGTTTTAAAACATTTTAAAATGTTTTAAAATGTTTTAGTAGTAGCCGCTTTCACGATGGACTAATTGGCGAAAAAAATGCTTTAATCCTCGCCCTACGGTCCCATACGGCAAGGGTTAAAACATTTCTCGCAAATCATCCCATCAAGAAGACGGCTACCACTGAAACATTTTAAAACATTTTAAAATGTTTTAAAACATTTCGCGCAAAATAAGCCATCATGAAAACGGCTAGTTAAACTGAATTGGTGAAAACTCAGACAATTGGTTTAGGATATTACCAGCACCGTAGACGTCAACACATTAGTTCCAAGCGATCCAAACCCATATGGAAACTTAAATGACGTCAGCAATTTTAGAGTTTTACGCTTCGTGATTACAGTTACGATTGCAATGACAATGCTGATTTTTGCTACCTATGCATATTTGTTTCTCGATTTTTGTATATCTTCACACACAAATTGTGTCAATTTGAACGAAAAAAGCACAGTTTGAGTTTGGGGGGTTAAAACCTCAAAATTTCACAAATCTGATAAAACCGTTTTAACGAAAATGATATTTAGTATAGGTATGTACACTTTTTGATCGACCTTCTCCTTGAAATAGGCAATCTAAAAATATAAAATAAAACAGTATGTTCTTAGATTCTGCATCCTGTGATATTCTTAAAATGATATTTCCGTTCTTTTCACATTTTCTGCTGGCCACTGACTTGAACACTCGATTTTCCACGATTTTCCCATTATTTATTGTTTTTCCACGAGGATTATCACGCCCGTAAATATTAACGACATTTACATGTGCTTCCATAAATTGACAATAGGACCTAAATCTGTAACCTAAGCCGTAACAAATTAAGGGGAGCTCTTTTATATGGGTGCCCCCTTACAAATTCAAAAGGGCACGGTGCTCCGGTGCCCGCCCCCGTTCCGCCGCCTATGATTTTATGGATACGCAAGATAGCAGCCCCATTCCTTCTGGATCATGTTATCATCGGTCATTACTGAAGACCCAGGTGCAATTTGTGTTACGTGACCTCTTCAGGGTCAGCCGAGGTCATCCGAGGTCACCGACAATGTTTGCCATTAATTCTCGATAAAATCCAGTTAAATAAGTGAAACCGCCACCAATGTGTACACTGTACAAGTCAACAAATCGGTATATGGGAGACGTGTCTCGATGACACACGTCTCCCAATTTGCAACATGACCCATTTGGGTTACCACTAGACCTTGACCTGAGGTCAAATTTCTAAGTTGACCTAACCTGGTCATCGTGAATACGATTTAAAGCGCCTTGTTGACCCGACCAACAAGATGGCGTCAAAATTATTGCCTTATCTGTATTAGGTAAAAAGATACTAATGAAAAAAAAAACTGATTTGACCAAAATAGCCTTTTGACCTTTGATGGTCTTATAAGCCTAAACTATTGACCTGAAATAAAATTGGANTGAAAGTGGAAAATCTGACCTTTGATGACCTTTGGTGACCTCAATATTGACATGTTAAAGAAAAGACCGCAAAAGTTTCCAAATACTTTTTGACGAGCGTTTGAATGGTGTTCCCTTTCCCCGGCACGGCGAAGGTGGCGCCGAGCACCGGCACGGCGCGGGTTAAACGCATAAGCAGTTAAACAAATCGGTTCCTATTATTCATGTATCCGACACTTGTAAGCATCATTCTTAGACTTGTATACCTAAGTATCAGGCCAACACTCAGATGATGGATGATCTTAAATCAGGTCAAAGTCATCCGAGGTCACGTGAGGTCAAACTGCTGATTACGGTCATTAGGCGTTGTACTTCATGTTAATTGGCTATTTTTTGCGTATAGAGCGTGAAAAAAGTTAAAGCGATATTAGTTTCAAATAACTCAAAGTATAAAGCAAAAACGCAAATGCATGTTATATCCACGGTAGGTAATGCCGTCGAAAGAGGTTGGTTTTGTTCTTTGGAAGGTCATAACCGTCAGTCAGTTCTAATGGTGTCAGCTTCAAATTTTGCACACGTCAAATCTCGTAAAGTTTCGTCATATTTCGTTATCTGACATGTTTCTATTATATACATATATTCTTGTTTTAGCATCTTACAATTTTGGAAAATATGGAAAAAATCAGAAATGTATATTTTTCATCATAAATTTAACAAATCCGGTATAGCAGTATGATAGCCGAGTCTATTGTCAGTCAAATTAAGATATCAAAATACCTGTAGTGGATGAGTTAGTGGCGTACATAGGTAATACCTACAACCAAAAGTGACCAGCAGTTCAAATCTGGCAGAATTCTGAAGTGAGGCAGGAACCATTATAGTTATGCGTTTGCTGTCAAAATTTAACTGAATTTGGTTCAGTTATTTGGGAGATAATGACGTTTTAGTGACGATTATTGACGATTATAGTTGGTGTAAAAACGGTAAATATTTTAAAATCGTAGAAAATAAAGTTTTGCTGCAAACTGCTAACAAAAAGTGACAAATATCAAAAAATACATTTTTATTAGGAAAAGGCTAACTCTGATTTCCGACATTTTGTTGTTTTCTTTACTCCTATCTACCAAACTACTGACACAAACAAAAATCGATTCATTCAAAATACAAGGATAAAAGAGGGCCGGGAAAAGATATGTAGAGAAAACTGACCATGAATGGGGCAATATCACGAAAGCAAAATTCAAAAGCAATGACTTGCAATGACTATGTGTGTCGATAGAGTTAATCGCGTCCCTAAGTGGTGGAGTAGTGGAAGACTCAGGGAGCATTGACGTCATTTTTTTTAAATTACTTCTGTCCATCCACCCTACTTAATGGACCCCAGGCTGACTTACCACACCAACTAAGTATACAGCCATCCTGTTATAAATACACACTAGACAGAAAAGCTGGTCAGGATGACCCCATGTTGTTTAAGATTAGCGCTTGGGTCCAGTTCTCTAAGTTGAAGTTTTGTCTGCGAGCGAAGAGGAAAGCCCTATTTTAAATGATAATCAATGATGACCTGAAAACCCAAATAACAACCTGGCCGTACCGTTCCCAGATTGGTCACTTCACTTATGGTACACCCGGACAACATTATGCTGGTTTTTGCCGCATTGCTCTATGATGCTTGGTTTGGAAGTTAACCGGGGATCCTGTCAGCCCCTCCCGTACGTACGAAAGTGGGGAACGGTAAGGCGAGGGCACAGATAACATGATACCTGGATTGGACACTAAATTTTCGGCCTCTTACTGCTAAGCACAGCAGTGAATGACGATGCTGGACTTGCATTTGCACGAGCCAAGACATAAAGTGTATCAGCTTAACAGCTCCGTTTCAATTTTCGGCTCTGCAATAAGAGGCCGAACATTGAGTGTAAAATCCAGTTATCATGTTATCTGTGGCGAGGGGTAATATTTTATGAAGCGGCGCTGGGGTCAGGAATTACCGTCAAGGAGAGCCTCTGCCAGACACATAATTAAATTAATTTATCAATTTTCCTAATTTGCGTGAGCAATTGCGAAACTTGTGTGATGCCGCGAAGCGGTGATTTTGTATTGTAAATAGCTGGATTTTAACTGCTTCAAAGCTATTTTAACGATAAATTGATATTTGATTGACATTAAGTACCAGACTCACCATGTTAATATCAAATAGTACCAAATCAGGTCCGTATTGAATAATGTGGGTATTCACTGATTCCCTGTTTAAACAGGGGGTGACAACCAAAGATTGGCCACACCTTTTCCGAGCGTTTTGAGGAGGAAATAGCCCACGCCCTAGGTGCCACCGGCTGGATGAAACCAGAGGCCCTCTCTGTACCCTCCAACATTAATCCAGTGATTGCGTGGTTAGTCTGCATTATCATATATACAGGTCTTACTAACTATTATTTTCCGCTTTTTAATAAATCTCTCCCTGACGAACTTTTGTTTGAGTGTATACTTTTCTCCAAGAAAAATATACATTCACATGTGTTCCATTATGGTGTGGTCCTGGATGGCGGATCACATAGCCCCACATACATTTACAGCACAATTCTCAGATAGCAACCGTTTCAGTATTACACTCCCTGGTGTTATTCCTGCTTATTTGAACGCATTTCATTCATTATCCTCGAGAGACCAATACGGCATCGTTTTTGTTACCGGGATACCTCTGTGAACGTTTTTATTTTAGCCAACTGAAATTTCCCAGGTTGTACACCTAAACCTCAGGGCCTGGGAGATCCTAAATAACGTCAATAATGAATCATTTACCTCCCCATGGAGAGCACGCCAAAAGATATGGTTTAGGTTACGAAAAATGTAATGGACAATCCTAGTATTCCAACGAATAAAGACCGTCTAGATATCGATTTTATGATAGCACGTTACCACATAGTCGAAACCGTAAATCCACGAGGTTACATTCGTCCTACTTTGTAGGAAACAGCCGTGCTTTAAGGTATCCTTATGAGGTTGGCAAGATTCTGGAGAAAAAGTTTGATTACGAAAACCAATTGATATTTTTTAAGGGGTGCCCTTTACCCTCAGTCAGTGTGTTAGACTACTTCCCCATTTCTCTTAAAATTTTACTTATGTTATTTCTTTTTTTAAAATGAGGCCTAATGAAGGGGACCGTGTTTTAACATCTAATATAATTGAAAAATAATGACTTTGCAGTCTTACGTGCCATAAATGTAATATGATTAATTCTGTTACAACAAATAAATAATTGTGCGAATTGCGATTATATTCATGTTAATGTGACATCGTCACACCACACTTTGTCGCCGGAGTGCGTCACGGCCTCTAAATCACGAGAATTCGCAAACTTCGAGAAAACAGATATTGTCCACCCCAGGGCTATTGTATTCCTGGCATGGACTGTCAGAGGACGACTGCACCTCCTGAAGGGGCGGCAACCTGGCGGAAGGGGCTAGCACCCTGCCCACGGCGAAAGGCGCTGACACCTACGCTGAAGGGATAAGGGCATCCTTTATGACGAAGAGGGGACGGATCCTATTCGGTGACATGGTCAGCCCAGCTCCATTTTGCCACAAGGGGACGTCCAACCTCCTGGTACTAGGAAATAGTGCGTTGGCACCACCTGTGGCTTGTGATTATTTATGGTTGCGTTCCACTCCGGTTGAGTGGTCCGCCCGCCAATTCTGTTTATGAGGTGGGCATTCACAGACATGGCTCTGAGTGTAAGGGTGCTGGCATCTTTCTGAGGGGCGGCCCCCGGTTGAGGGGGCGGGATCTTTTTGAGGGGCAACACCTGGCTGAAGGGCGGCATCTTTCTGAAGGGCGACACCTGGATGAAGGGGCGGCTTCTTTCAGAAGTGGCGGCACCAGGCAGGCTGAAGAGGCACCATCTTCTGAGGGGCGGCACCTGCTGAAGGGGCGGCACCTGGCTAATTTGTTTGTTTATTGGGGCTCAAGGGCGCGCCGACGCCTTTGGGTCAATTTGCGCTCAGGCACCTGGCTAAAGAGGCGACATCTTTTGAGGGAGAGCACCTGACTTGGGTCTGGGTGGCGTCCAGTCAGTGGCGGCACCTGGGTATGGGACGGCGCCTCGTCGAGGGCGGGGGGCGGCACATTGTGACGTCCAAAAAAGTACTCCGACTAGTCGGCATGGTCTGTTAGGCGTCGACGCCCCTGTTCCTACTAGCTCAAACGCCGTAGAAACAATCACCCGGTCACCATGACAAAATGCGCCTCTGGCAGTTCTTAGCACCTCTGATTCAAAATGTTGACTCGTTCGACAACGTTTTTTGCATGCCAAGTGGTTTTTGTTGACGACTGCGAGCCTGGCATAAGAATATAAGTATCGGCGAGGTATTGGCCTAAGCCCGTTTGGTATCGGCAAATGTATCAGCCGATACCAAACATTATCGGCAGCTCGAGACGTCGATACAAGAAAATCCATCTACAATGAATTGACAGCAAGTCTCTTTTAGTCCGCCCATCTAGCTCAGTCAGTCGAGAGAGCGTTGGATCTCACCCGGTAGTGGCAGCCCGGGTTCGAGTCGCTTCGGCGCTCGCTATTTGCTCCTAGCTGGGATGGCCTGCGGCCGGTGGCAGCGGTCGCACTCAAGGTCAGGTGACGTCAGACCAGAGGCGCAGACAGACCTTCGGAAAGAGGGGCACGGCATCCCCAGGGGCCCTCTCGGCAAAGCCCCCCCCCCCAAAAAAAAATATAAAAAATAACGCGACAAATATCATCTCGGATTTAGGCCACTATATTTTGCAGGATTACGGTCAGGGGGGACGCGACATACAACAAGTTCTGGACGCGCTCTACGGACGCACCATGGTCGCGACCCTGCTCAGGGAGGGGTGGGGGGCACGCCCTAGTGCCCCCTGGCCCTGGATGATGGATCTGTGCCTGGCACGTGCCCCTTTTACCCCCTGGGGTCTGGCTGCACCCCTGCGTCAGGGGGCGGGGTGGACCGTGTCCAGATATCGATATACCGGATACGTAAAACTTTCGCTTCTTAATTCTGCCGGGTGTCAGGAGTTGCGTGATTGGCTCAGGGTGGCGGCCGGCGGGGACCGGGTCTGCGCAACAAGAACCCCATGCTTATCGCGGGACCTGACCTCGAACATCCATCCATTCAAAACATTCGGACTACGTTTATTTAAAAAAGGCTCATAATTTTATCTAAATCCTAAACAGATTTGGAAAAGATTCCCAGTTCCCATTTCCTCCGATCGTCCCCGAGTTACCAGTTCTTGACCAGTTTCCACGTTTGAATTTTTCCATACATCGAAATAAATAATATAATGCAGTATTTTTTAGTAGTACTAAAGTTTTCCCCTACATGCCAAGCTACCAAATCTGGAATGTTGATTTGGTAGCGTATTGACAGTTTGTAAATAAACGCACAAGCGACGAAAGCGCTGGTCGCAGTAGTTCATACAATAACATTGCATGCCTCAATGTTATTTCAAATTCAACTTGAACTTGAGGTCTTTTGAGGAAAGTTGAAGTGCAGGCGATTTTGTGAGGCCAGGAAGCTGCTTTCATTTGCTTGATTTAGCTTTCAAAGCCATTTTGATAATTTGGTTTAAAATAACAGGCATACTTAAAACTAAAAGTAGCCAAGAAGGTGCAATAACGCGATGCAATAGCAATACAGGAGTAAGGACCTAAATGGTATCGGGCATCGGCACGGCTCAAATTGGCCTCGGCAGTAGTATCAGGATAAGCGAGTTATTAAAAATACAAAGGCAAGCAGAATTAAGAACTGATTTCCAACTTCATTGTAAGCATTAGTACTTCCTAGCTCAAACGCTGTGCTAACAATCACTCGATCAAGGCCGTATATACCACCCGGTCATCATGAAAAACAATGCCTCCCTTGACCTATCTTGACTGACAGTTTAACTAGAGGAAAAACAGTGGTAGGTAATCACCAGTGTCATCAACATATAGTTGTATTCAGATGAGAGGTTTGGTCACTTCAGTCCCTTGCTTCAGCTACTATTTTTGATTAGCACAGACAGGTAGGCACCTTAGTCAAAGATTACCTTTTATTGTACAAAGGTACCTGCCACTTGTGCTGGTTGATAATTTTTTCAACATGTCTGCTCCAGCTCCACCAGACCATTTGACTGGGAATTTAGATATAAAATATTCTATCTACTTTATTTTTAACACTGATATTCTGAAAGTATGTGTGAA
>VOPJ01012176.1:0-28278 GCA_014673585.1 Semibalanus balanoides
TGTGGGCTATATTGCTTATGATCTGAAATAGTGCCACCCATTGAACCAATAGTTAGCAAACAGTGGCAACAAACAGTGCAACAGTGGCAGGTAAATATTAAATCATACGTATTGCTATATATTTAAGAGTTAGTGTTTCTGCCACGAATATAATATGTCCAGTGGTAATGATAAAAAATGGAAAAAATGACATATGGGAAAAATTGATTGTGTCACATTGGTCAGCCCAGGTGCAACCCCAATCAAACTGAAGTTCCCACGCCCCTGCGCCCATGCACGTTTCGTCTTCGTCTATCGGTAGTTTGATCTGGTGCTTTGTTGTATATGATGGATGGCTGTTATGCGGCATTGCGCTGATAATAAGATAATAGCATCTGATGATATGATGATAGCGTCATTTCTATCAACTGTTGGTTTGTTCATTCATTTTTCTTGATCATTATCCAGGGCGGTCTAAACCCGAATACAGGGGAGTGGCCCTGTAATCATCCCCGGGTGGGTGGGTCTAAAAGAGAGTGGCGTCTTCCCAGATCCACGAGCCGGGTTGGGTGGGTCTACAAAGGAGTGTTATCTCATCCGGTACTTTTGGCAGGAAAAATGCATTGACGTTTGTCTGCTTTAAATTAATCAGGGAAGGTGTGAGCAAGATAAGAGCTTAATTCTACTAACTGCATATATATTTTGCATCTTGAGTCAAAAATAAACATAGTTATCTTGTAAACATGCCTCCTCCATGCCTGTTTACATTTAGAGGCGCGTCGGCGTCATTGCCGTGTCAGAACCGGCTCTGTTGACGCGACGAAGCTGCCGACGGAAACCAACAACATTGTACGACAGTTTCTGTCGGTCACTAACCAGTCACGTTCCACAGTTTCAGAGTCTTCTTCTCCCCGCCACCGGCGACGGCAGCAGATTCTACTCCACTTGCAGACCTCATCTCCCGGCACCGCGGCAGCAGGTTCTACTCCACTGGCAGAGACCTCACTCCCCTCCACCGCGGCAGGAGGTTTCTTCTCCACTGCAGGACTCGTCTCCCCGCCACCGGCGGCAGCCAGGTTCTTCTCCGCTGCAGGACCTCGGTCTCCCCGCCAACCGGCGGCAGCAGGTTCTACTCCACTGCAGGACCTCGTCTCCCCGGCAGCCGGCGGCAGCAGTTTCTACTCCACTGCAGGACCTCGTCTCCCCGCCACCGGCCAGCAGGTTTCACTCCACTGGCAGGACCTCGTCATCCCCGCCACCGGCGGCAGCAGTTCTACTCCACTGCAGAACCTCGTCTCCCCGCCACCGGCGCCGGAGCAGTTTCATACTCCACTGCAGGACCTCGTGCTCCCCCGCCCCGGCGGCAGCAGTCTACTCCACTTGCAGGACCTCGTCTCCCCCGCCACCGGCGGCAGCAGGTTCTACTCCACTGCAGGACCTCGTCTCCCCGCCACCGGCGGCAGCAGGTTCTACTCCACTGCAGGACCTCGTCTCCCCGGCTGCCGGCACCGGCGGCAGCAGGTTCTACTCCACTGCAGGACCTCATCTCCCCGCCACCGACGGCAGCAGGTTCTACTCCACTGCAGGACCTCATCTCCCCGGCACCGGCGGCAGCAGGTTCTACTCCACTGCAGACCTCGTCTCCCCGCCACCGGCGGCAGCAGGTCTACTCCACTGCAGACCTCGTCTCCCCGCCACCGGCGGCAGCAGGTTCTACGTCCCACTGCAAGACCTCATCCCCCGGCCACCGGCGGCAGAGGTTCTGACTCCACTGCAGACCTCGTCTCCCCGCCACCGGCGCAGGCAGGTTCACCCACTGCAGGACCTCGTCTCCCCGCACCGACGGCAGAGGTTCTACTCCGACTGCAGGACCTCAATCTCCCCGGCACCGGCAGCAGCAGGTTCTACTACCACTGCGGACCTTCGTCTCCCCGCCACCGGCGCAGCAGGTAATTACTCCACTTGCAGGAACCTCGTCTCCCCGGCACCGGCGGCAAGCAGGTTTCTACTCCACTGCAGGACCTCATCTCCCCGCCACCGGCGGCAGCAGGTTCTACTCCACTGCAGGACCTCATCTCCCCGCCACCAGCGGCAGCAGGTTCTACTCCACTACAGGACCTCATCTCCCCGCCACCGGCGGCAGCAGGTTCTACTCCACTGCAGGACCTCATCTCCCCGCCACCGGCGGCAGCAGGTTCACTCACTGCAGGGACCTCGTCTCCCCGCCACCAGCGGCAAAGCAGGTTTCTACTCCACTGCAGGACCTCGTCTCCCTGGCAACCGGCGGGCAGCGTTCTTACTCCACTGCAGGACCTCATCCCCCGCCACCGACGGCAGCAGGTTCTACTCCACTGCAGGACCTCATCTCCCCGGCACCGGCGGCAGCAGGTTCTACTCCACTGCAGGAACTAACCTCAGTCAGCTAGCGGTGCAAGCTGATTATTCATCACAAAAGTACCTTAAACCGCGCCCCACTGCGGCCCTCTGCATTTCCCACACCCTACTAGGGGGGGGCGTTTGAACACACTCACCCTTCTAACTCGGCTCCTATGGCACGTATAAAAAACACTCTTCGAACCGTCATCAAAAATCATTTCGAAACCATTTCATTTTTTCGCACACGTCAAAATTTAGGTCACCAGAGGTCAACGAAGGTCAAATTTTCAAATTTTAGGACATCGCTCCAGAAATCACCAAAATATCTCGGAAACTATGTTATCTAGAAACAAAGGGGCATAAACCAATCGTCAGCCATTGCTATTTCAAATTGACATAGCCCAGCCAGCAATTTGGTTGTGTATAGATTGGGACAGCTTGGGTAGAGCTATGGAAATCCCACATTCTCCCAACCGGGTTGGGCACACTTGGGCTTTCTCAGGTATTTCCGGATGAGACTGGGTGGCGATTGGGGTAAGTTGGAATTTCCCAACCTGCCTGAATCCTCATCAGTGGCCTATGATTGGGAAATCCCGCACAAATCCCAGCTTGGAAACGGTTTTGAATTTCCATTGTTTTCCCAATCGCCAGAGTTGGGAGTTGCGTGGGAAAACCATAGAGATCCAGACCTCCACGATCGCGGCTTTATACCTATGGCTGGGACGCACTCGGCGATTTCGTAAGGGCTACATGGACTTGACCAAAATAAAGTGGTCCTGACTTCAGTCCTCCTGTCGAGACATAAATTCTGAAATCCGTAATATGTTTCAAAGGGGCCGAGGGGCGGATGCACTGGAATAGTAGGAGCCTCCCCAGTCCCAGTTCCTTTCAGCAATGCGAACCATCATTCCCCAAGGTTTTGTTCCATGATTAGGCCCTGGTGGGGTCTAAGCATTCCTGGGCATTGTAGTGACATTATGTAAATCGCATTAAGACCGTTGTATTTGTATACGCTTATGATTATGTAATTCTTTAAACCGTTGCACTGTAGCGTCTGCGACACCACATGCGGCCTATGCCGAAGGAGCAAGGCCTTGGTTCAACGCCAGATTGGCGATCAGCAGGCCATCCGCGCGGCGTCATGTGTTCTTTTTATTTATCGAGTTTATTTCGTCTATCATGCCTCGCGACCATTTATACAATTGTTTCGTACCACGCTGCTCATGTGTCGCTAGTCATTTTCTTTATTGCTCATCACTCGTCATCGTTATCACTCTTTGTTCTCTCTTACTACCTTCGTTTTGTGCATTCATTTATGATATTTGTGTTTTCATTAAAAATTACGATCATCTAAAACCTAATTATTTTTCACGACTGCCGGTCATTGACCGATGGTGACTGCTGGCCAGTGCCACCGGCCAACCGAGCATGTGAGGGCCTCAAACCGTCCCCGAGAGCGGTGGCCGTCGCCATGGCGTGGGCCCTCCTCGCAGATTCGTCTTGCGGTGAAGGGCAACCGCCTGTCTATGGGGCGGTTGCCCGGTTGAGGTTCCATTTTGACCCACCTCACACTTTCTCCTTCATTCCATGACTGCGTAACGGTCCAAAAGGGCCGAAGCAGTCCTTCCCTAAAAAAGAAAGAAAGATCTCTAACTTCTAGCAACTATGGCAGATCCCTGTTTCTGAACACTGGTGACGTTTGGTTACGTCGTTTGGTGAAATATCCGTGCCTATCGCCCAAAAGCCAATGACGATTTATTCCTGGACCGGCCGGGCTGGGCAGGTTGGGATATTCCGATTGGGATGGCACGTCTTCAATGTGTATTTGCCATTCGTGGCTCGGGAAACGTGCGGGACTTCCCAAGCGGCCGTACGGGCAAAGTCAGATATTCCGGACCCACTCAGCCCGTACCAAGTGTCGTCACTTCCGCGAACCGATATCGACGATCGGAATCCCGACCAGGGTGGCTTGACGAGGACAGTCCAAATCCCTGTTTGGGATCGGACCCGGACTTGCTGCTGGGAGATTGTCCTGATTTTAGACCTCAGGTCAATAGTTTAGGCTAAAGCGGTTATTTAAGTAAAAAATGCTGATTTTTGGGGAAAGTATTTTCCTAAATAACTTCTTACCTAAAACAAATAACGCAATGCTGTTGATGCCATTGTGTTTATCTTGTCAAGGTGCTTTGCAATATGCTGATTTTATCAGGTTAAGTCAACTTAAAAAGTTACCCAAGTAGGTCATGCTGCAAATTAAGAGACGTGTCTCGAAGAAACAAGCACATTTGTGAAAGTTGCACTTCTCTATCTGAATTATGTCCAGAGTTATACGAAAAGTTGTTGGTGACTTTAAGATGAACCTTCAACAGATGATCCCGTATGGTCACTCAACAAAACCTCCACTTGGATCATACATAATATCCTATGATAACAATTATTCCAGAAGGAAATCGACTGATAATTGTCGAAATAGAGGAAAGCATTTGAATATTCCTATCCATTGACTTACATAATGGAGGTCACACAATTGGCCCGACTTCAGGTCACCGGAAATCAAAAATTCCGGAGATTTCACTTTTTGTAAGATACTGATGACTTAATGCAATCCTAAAAGTTTCGATATCGCATCCCCTAGAAACTCGGTCATGCACGGACCGCAAAAAATGGAGTGGGGTCAACTTGACCTTAACCAGGTGACCTGACCGAAATCCGACACGAAACTTTGAATTTTTGCGAAAAATGTGCAGAAAGGATAAATGATAAGTTATGCTACATTTGGCGCGTTTATGCGTCGCCGTTTTTTCGTTTTCTCGAGAAAAAACATAAGGAAGTGTTCAAACACCCCCCAGTGGTTCGCGGGTTTTAACGAACAAAAAAACTCGTCAAGGTACGAAGCACCGACCAGCCAAATGGTTGAATGGCATGAGGCATCATGGCATAGACCTGATTCTGATAGCAGGCTGAGGTTTTATCGAGTTAACTAAATCATTTTTAGGAAAAGTTACAAAGTTTCAAGACGTTAGGCTTAGCGGTTTAGCAGCGGCAAGCCAATAACTACCAGGGGCAGAATCTGACCTCCGCAAGGAATAGGGTCAAGCCGCAACATTTCTTCGGAGACACGCAGCCAAGACAGTTTTACTTTTTTCCTTAACCATTGGATAACTGACACAAATTGGTTTGGAGAAAGACGAATCTGCAGAAGGATTTCACAAACTTATAACATTTACTTATCGTGAAATAAGCAAGGACTAAAAACAAACCACAATGAAGAAAAATAGTTTAGATGACTTCATATGTATACATTTTCGTCCACATCAAGTCCTTCTTCTTTAGGGGTTAGATAATAACCACCATGTACCCTTGGACTTCAATCCAGCCCTGCCTGCCATATTGTGCATTATGACATCGTGTCGATGAACGATGACAATGGCCCATATACTTGCTGCTTTTTAAGAAAGCTTTGAGTGCTAGGAAAACGCAAAACTGATTTACTGAATATTTAATAAATGGGGCCTTGGTTCAAATTACCATAGGTAGTCCAAACAATATGTATACAATGCACACTGTATTGACAAGAACATGACGAACACTCAATCATACGTAACCCACATCATGCATCACAATAAATACAAAGGGAACTCATAAAACAGTCGATGTTGCGCGGTTCTGGAATGAGAATCCAATGACATACAGTCTGATTCAATTACTTGGGGGAGCTGGGCTGGCTACCTGCTGGTACTGAGGCTGGGCGGGCGTGGCGGCCTGGTCTAGCTGGGACGGGGGCGGCCTGGTAGCTGGGCCTGGGTTCGACCGACACCTCCGGGTCGGGTACTCAGTGGGCATCGGGCGTCGGGCAGCATGTCAGCCTTGCGGCATGGAAGCCGTTGCGCTCGGCCGACGTAGGACAAACGGTGGTATGGTGACACCGTCGTCACCGACGTAGCTGTACTGGCCCTGGACGGCGTAGCTGGACTCATCACCGTAGCCGGCAACGGGCTTGCCAGACTCGGATGCGGAGATGCCGTTCTCAGTCTCGAAGCTACGGAAATGAAAAAATAACGATATTCATCAGCACAATATAGCAATGTATGACAAACAAGATATTTATGCAACAGCAGACTTTGTAACACAAGCTATGGAAACAGAAGACATATCACTTGCAATTGCGCAAAGGTAATGCCAGTCAACGCCCGTTTGCATTCCTCTGTATCTTACGCAATATATACTCTGGACTCAGATGCCTGAAATATATATTTATGCCGATATCAGTTGTATATCAACATACTAATATATTTTCTTTGATGTGAATCTTACTATGTTTCCCCAAGAAAATAGAGCATCATCTCACCTGGCATCGTAGGACTGGTCGTCGCGGAGTCAAACTGCTGTGAAGCATCTGGGGAAACCGTCCTGTCCGTACTGCGGTGGGAGCAGGGCGGAGTAGGAACGGCGGGCCGGCGCAGAGTAGGCCCGGGGAGGCCGTCCGCAGCAGGCCCACAGCCAGAACAGCAGCACGATCAGCTGGAACCGCCAACGCAGCGCATTATAACACCAGTAAGGCGCCGCAGTTGGCGATGAACGAGCGAGTGAGAAGAAAATGGTGAGGCTGGTATGTGCAAACATGAGGTACTGATTTGCTAGTACTGAAACCTGACAGGTGACAGCACACCAAGTTTCCACTCCGTCGGGTAAGTAGTTCTGAGATCGAAATGGTTTGTGCAGGCTTAGAGGCAACCCACTTCTGACTTTTGGAAAGTGGCGGCTGAGGAAAGGGGCGACTAATCGCACACCAATTTGAACACAATCAGTGAAAGCATAGCACTACAGGCTGGCTTTTACGAACACTCACCAGCTTCATTTTGGAGGATGTGAGGGTGTGTGTGTTCTACGAGCTGCAGTAGTGGTAATGATGTCCTCTTGCACCGGTTCAGGTTCGGCCGGCTTTATATAGTGGTCCGACTGGTCAGTCGGCATTTGGCGAGCCTCGCCCAGCTGACCTTCTTGGAACGCCACACTTGTACACGAACAAGGTCAATAGAGGGTGAATCGCTACGATACGTTCAGGACGTTTCGTCACGAATATATATATTGTAGCCCAAAATCAAATCATACTATATTATAGCTTTGTGGACGAGCGCAACAAAATGAACTGTTTTTGGCCAAGAGAAAGTCGACGCCTCAAACTGTGAATTTTGAAGCGCGAGTTGACAAAGCGATTTAGTGTGCAGCTGCAGCACGAGATAGATAAAAATCAAGTCTGGCAATTTTATTTTAATTCTTGCTTAGCAGGGCACTATACATTGGGTACTTATTTTTTTGTATACGCTAGAAATATACTATAAAGACTAAAAACCATGAAAAAAACCAAGGCCACAACCAGATCTGGAATAATATACCAGGATATGGCTGCATCCTACTAGCAGCGTGTATGGCGTTTTTGTTTCGATCAACAACCTCATATATAAGCGTAATGGTAAGCATTGTTCCCTGCGACCTCCATTGGCCGAGTTCTGTCTTATGACGGCGCCATCTTGGTAGATTCACAAAAGAGTCGGCGGCGCGCGGTTGCATACTTTGGCTAATAACTCGAGAACCGTTGGTTGGGCTTGACATTTTGATCTCAAAATCGAAATAAATACCCTCAACCTTTATTTCTATGATAAAACTGGCAGCGGCCTGTCTGGAGCGCCGGGGAGGTACCCCACAGCTCTCCCCGGCCGGGGCGGCAACCCCCAGTCCTCCCCGGAGCCGGGACGGCTATGCCAACGTTACGGGCACCGTTCCGGCTTGGCCAGACGGGCCGCACAGATGCCGTTGTTGGCGAGATGTTGATGTGTTTGTGTGTGTGTATGGTGTTTTTGTTCGTTTTTAAATATACTAGCCCTTAAGTGGGACAAACCATAAAAAAGATAAAACTTTGAGATATTTATGTGAGGAAAGTCTCGAAAACTTGGCTTGAAAAGTTGCATTTTAACATGTAACCCTATGGGGCAAGTAGGAGAAGTCACGCCCATGCTACCATATAACTTTGGATCCCCGCTGGCTTAGTCACCAGAGGCCGTTTATTATAAAAAAATCGTGCCGCTGTCTCGATTTTTTATATTTCATGGAGCTTCATAACCTCGGCGCAGGAGATGTTTAGCGTCGAAATAGTGCCTCAGATTTGTAGCAGCAAAGCCAAAGTACAATGTTGATATCCTACATTGTGCCCAAACATAGCAAATATCCAGTCCTGAAGCCATTCTTTAAAAAATCGAGCCGTTGGTGGCTCGATTTTATTTTATAAGAACGGTCTCTGATCTAGAGTCCAAAAACTCAGGTCACGTGTCCTGCAGACAGAGGCGGATCCAGGGGGGGGATAGGCAATGGACAAGTTGCAGGTTGTTTGGTGAATGTGTGTAAAATAATAATAAAAATGTGCTGATCAACGTGTACACATATTTTGCATAGCAGACAATATCTCATGATAGCTATTCTGCATGCACAGTTTATTATTTATAAAGCAATCTTGATGTGGTTGACGTCATTTAGCAATAATATTGCCGCATCCTAAGAAAAAGCTGTTATTTCCCAAATTTCCCGTGGCCAATCATAAATGGTTTAAACACTTTCCTATGACTTTCCTGTTCACGAAGACCAAACTTTCAGAAATTCATGGATATTTATGCTGTTGTAAGTTCAACAACAACAAAGCGTCACTTAATATCTTCTAGAGCACATGTTCGAGATATTGGCTCGTTCGGCTTGCGGCACAGCTCTGCCCTCCACCTCAACTCACCAAGCTTGCTTACAGCTATCCTGCCGGCAGGGAATCGGTCCGCGCTGCAGTTCCCTCGGCTGTCCTTTAGTTTGCTTCCTGGTCTGAGATTCTTCGTTAAACACCTATTACCGTTTAGTTACCTTCCACAGGAAGCTGTTTAAGCTGGGCTCAAATCCAGATGCTGCCCTCACTTGAAACACTTGACCTCAGAACTATTGCACAAATGCGATCGGTTCCCTCAGAATTCCACACAATTTTAGAATTCCACAACCTTCCAAAGCATTAATTTCCAGGTGAGCAATTCACAATTTTAGTTTTGTGTTTGTTCAGTAAACGTTGCATGATTTCAAATGACGATATCTGCTTGACTAAGCAATAATCACGTGCTTTGATTTCACGCGATTAACGTGAAATGCTGAATTTTCTGCCGTTGAACCTCTATTTTTACAAATTCAATCGTGTAACCGATCTGCTACAAAATAAGTCACCTCAGGTATCATTGCGCCTGAACTAATTGCTAAATTGCGCACGACCAATCAGAGAGCAGAAATAAATTCAGGGGAATTTATATTATAAATTACAAAATTTTAAAAAGTTTAAATTAAATTGCGTTCAATCAATTACATAAAAACAGGGGGTTTGGTAACCTGCAACTTGTCCATTGCACTCCGCAAGTGAAAAGTCGATGAGCAAAAGTATGTTTTTGCCCCCATGCAAAGTCAGAGAAAAAGTTGCAATTTTTGCCTTTCCAAAGTGCATTTTAGCTGTTTTAGCAACATTTATTTATAACGGTATAATATGCACTGCTGCAAATTGCAATTAACAAGTGATTAATCGACTCGACGCAATGATTTTGTGATTTTTCTTAATATGCACAAAAATGTATGCTGTTTTAAAACAATACATATTTTAAAAAAAAATGTATTGGAGAACATGAAAAACACGATGCCAAAGCCAAATTCCAAAGCGATGGGCACCTAGCCAGCACAGAGGGCTCCTGGGAAGCTCGTAGGGGCCTCTGGGCAGGTCAGAGGGGCCCCTGAGCAGGTCGGAGGGGCCCCTGGGCAGGTCGAAAGGGCCCCTGAGCCGGTGAGAGGGCCCCCTGAACACGTCGAATGGGCCCCTAGCCAGCACAGAGGACCCCTGGGCAGGTCGTAGGGCTCCTGGGCAGGTCGGAGGGCCCTGAGCATGTCGGTAGGATGAAAAAACAGCCAATGCAGTTTCTTATCATGTTGAAAGGGCGCCTGAGCACTTGAGCGGGCTTGAAGTCCCCTAGCCAGACCAGAGGACCCCTGATAAGTTCAAAGGGCCCCTGTGCAGGTAGGGGCCCTTGACCAGACAGAAAGGGCCCATGAACATGCCAAATGGGTCCCTCACCAGTACGGAGTGAGCAGACCTTTTCATCCGTTCTACTGGGCCCTTTCAACGCTCGGGAATGGGCCCTCTCGAGGCGCCCTTCCCACTGGGCAAAATTCTGGCTATGTGCTTGGTAGAGACCCTTTTGAGGCGCCGTCCCTGAACGAAATCCTGGTTACGTGCCTGGTTCATGGGCCTCTCTGGGGGTTCTGAGGTCCTGGTCCAATCCAGCTCATCAAAGTTGAGAAGCAAATGAGCATCACAAAACAAGTGGCCGAAATCTGTAGAGTTTTTCATATCTGTAGAGTATTTCATATATCCAGTTTGTTGGGGGGGGGGAGGAGGACCTTTAAACGCTTTGGAAAGGCTTTTTTGAGGCGCCGCCTTCCCTCCTGAACGAAATCCTGGCTACGCAACTGAGACCAAACCAGGACCATTTTCCCAAGTCATCTCCCACCAGGCTCCTCCAGATCCACAGGGACCATTTATGTGCGAAGAGTATTTCTGCCTCAATCTTGCTGTTTTCCAAACCGTTTGCACCAGTTGTGTGCTTACAGTTGGTAGAGACTGCATAGGGTGCAGTTATTATTATGCATGTACTGTGAGTGTTAACCGCCACGGTACGTCGTGAGTTACCAGTTCGCGGCTAATTGCATATTATAAGTATCTTAATTTTCAATATTTTATCTTACCGGTCAGTGCAACAGGAAAATGGTACCTGAGGCTTGGCTCCAATAACATCCTGGGTTCCAATATGAAAGTGTCGTTTTCCACTACCTCAATTAAATTTTCACGCCGCTTCGCGGCGTCCATCGGAAGCCATCATCATAACGAAGCCATCGCCTTTGTTTTCGGTTCGTCTTCCGCTGAATTGAATTAATAACCTCTTTAGCCTCTTATCATCCACAAGGCCCACCGCCTTGATTTTTGTGTTTTATCTGTCAAACCAGAAAAAATGCGTGCGGCGCTAACTAACTAAATACCTATTATAACATGGAAATCCACATTAAATATGCTGCAAAGGCTTAAATACACACAAACATTTAATTTCATCATTTCAGCTGACCCCCTCAATAATTATCGGTGGCACCCTTGCGAGTTGGTATTAGATAAATGCTATTATTATTTATGTGTGTATATGCCACGGAACATCTCGTTTTTCTGTGGTTTTAAGTATTTTTTTCTGAAAAAAAGTATTTTTTACCGAAAATTTTAGAAAGTGACTTTCTCATATTTTTTAAAATCTAGATTACCAAAAAAAAAACACTTTATTTTAAAACACTAACATAACACTAATAACGAAGCTCAAATTCGCCGAGAAAAAAATGGGGTTTCTTTTTGCCAAAAAAAGTTTGCCCCCCAAACCGAACGGCTGGATCCGCCCCTGCCTGCAGACCACAAAACTCTCCCAGTCAAGAGGCGCAAACCAAAGGGGGGGGGGGGGGGGGGCTCACGGCCGCGTGCCCCTCTTCTTAAGAAATGCGGGCCCCTCTAGGCAGTCTAATATTAGCCAGGGGATCATCGCCCGGGTTGGCGGCGTTTCAAAAGGGCCCCTTTCGAGAGTTGAAAGGACCCTTCCCGGCGTTGGAAAGGGTCTTTTCCGGAGCGTGAAGGTGTTCCCATTGGGCCATTGGGGGCCCCTCCATGCTGGCTAAGGCCAATTTTGCATGTTCGGTGGCCCTTCTTGACTAGTGATTTCATTTTCTACGTTATGCTGTATGGCCTACCCAACCAAATCCAAATACCAATACAGTAGGCATTTAGGTTGAACCAATTATTACCGATTTTGGTTTAAGCCAAAAAACGTCCAAAATCTGGACTGATTTTTGAAATTATTATTATGGTGGTGTATTGTAATATGCAGGGGCGGATCCAGCCCGCTCCGTCGGTTGGAGCGGGGGAGCTTTTAGAAAAGGTACCCATTTTTTTCTCCGCGGATTTGGGCTTCTCACCTTATTGGGCGTTTCAGATATATAAAAATGTGAAAACATTTTTGTGTGATTTTTTCCCTTCGAAAAAACAACCTTTTTGGGGAAAAAAAGTTAAAAAATCGGGAAAAAATTCACATTAAAACACACAGAACACCACTTTCCGTAGCATATACACACGTATATAAAAGTCACGTTTATTTCATACTAACTCGCAGGGGCGTCACCGATAATTCTTACAGGGAATGTTTCACATTTCTGAAAGTTGTCCAATGTACGCCGCTTGTGGTGCAAAATATGAAGTAATTGCTGCCGAAGCACGATTCTGACATTTGTTTTGTCACAAACATGCTCCATTTCATGAAAAACTAAGTTTTAGTATTTGGGCTGATGACGTCATATGAAGGAATTTTTGGAAATAGAGAAAAGCTTCACGCTGCAATATGTATGGCTAGTGTATGGCTAATATATAGCCAAATGTAAAACAAGTCTACTTTCATCAACATTTAATAAAGAGAGATGACGACATCGGCTTTACGCGGCTATTCAAATACACTAGGAGCTTATTTTTTGCAGATGTCAAAACCAAACTCAAATTTACTTTCGATTAGACCTCTGTGGGTGTTTTAACTTCTACAATGCTTCATTTCAATGGAATTCCAACAACATGACCATCTCAACTCAAATCTTATGTTAATGTGAAACATTCCCTTTAACCCTATTACTGTCGGGGGAGGGGGGGCGAATCGCCCCCCTTGAGGTTTTTCGCGTACGGGTCATTCATAACTCAACTCAGAATCTTCAAACTTGCTGGGTTTTCCTAACATTTCATTGCGCATCGAATGGTGTACTTTTTTCCAAATTGAATTACTAGAAGGGGGTCCAGGACAGTTTTTAGGGGGGCGTGTTCGGCCGTTTTGACAAAAAATTGTATGGTTANCATAATCCTCAATATGTTGCTACATTTCGGTGAGTGTAAATCATTTTCGGTGATAAAGTTAGTCGTTTTGGTGAAAGGATTAATTTATTTCACTTTGTTTGTATACAAACAAATTAACTATCACATGCGCCATAAATGACGTCAATTGGCCAATGACGCGAGTGTTGATAATGTTATACTGAATGCCCCCCGATTTCTACTATTTACAGTATAATTTCTTCAAAAGTCGCGCTGGTAAAACACCTCAAATCCTCTGACCGTCAGTAGAATATCCTATGAAAAAAATACACAAGGGCCTGGGTCCCGTCCGGGTCGGGGACAAAAAGCCTACTTACTACTATAACTGGTATACTACATTTTTTTTCGTCGGAAATATGGGTGAAACTAAATCATTGGAAATCAAGAGCTGAAACGCAACTGCTAATTTAAAAAAATGTAGGGGATCATACATACCGAATGACGTGATTATGATATCGTGATGAAGAATACATCTAATGTGATTTGGACGAATAGTATTTCTAAGGATTATCACTTAGTTTCACAGGAATGACATAGTAATTATTTTTACTGTCATTTTGACCCGGGTACCACATCAGAATGAACATTTTTCCCCGACCTTGTCCATAAGGACAGAACACTTTACCACCCCTGGTGATGTCATTCTTACAAAATGCCCTGACCAACACCAATTAAATACCAAACAGTAAGCATTTTGGTTGACTAATTATTGACCAATTTTGGTTGAAGCCAAAAACATCCAAAATCTGACTGATTTTGAAATTATTGGTGGTGGTGGTGTATGTAATATCTATGTTGTATAACGCATACAATACTTATTTTAAGGACCTCACATACTCATGTGAGCATTATCTTCAATCTTGATATAATAATGGTTGTGTTCTATTAAAGGAATGTTTCACATTAACATAAGATTTGAGTTGAAATGGCAAAAGTTGTTGGATTTCCAATTGAAATTACGTATTTGTAGAAAGTTAAAACACCCACAGAGGTCTAATCAAAAGTAAATTTTAGTTTGGTTTTGACATCTGCAAAAAATAAGGCCCTAGTGTATTAGGGTAGCCTCTTAAAGCGATGTCGTCATCCCTTTTTATCAAATGTTGATGAAAGTAGACTTGTTTAACATTTGGCTATACATTAGCCATCAACACTAGTCATACATATTGCAGCGTGAAGGTTTTTTCTATTTTAACGAAAATCTTCATATGACGTCAATCAGCCCAAATACTAAAACTTAGTTTTTCATGAAATGAGTACTGTTTGTGAGAAACAAATGTCAGAATCGCTGTTCGCAAGCAATTACTCATTTCTTGCACCAACAACGCGGCGTAACATTGGACAACTTTCAGAGAAGTGAAACATTTCCATTTAAGTATTTATATTAATTGATTGAATTTTAAAGCAAATTAAGCATCGATTTTGCTGATAGAAACAAAATGCGTAAAATGTGACGAACAAGTGAATTTTCAAGATAAGGCTGACCAAAAGGTGTCCAAAAATGTTTTAGCCTGACCGACCGATTACCAAATCGGTCACACAATTTTTCGGTTACCGATTGACACCACTACTTCTGACCCACCCAAGGAACCTTTCATTCTAGTCAAGGGCCCCTCTGACCTACATAGGGCCTTTTTTACTTCCTAAAGGGGCCCTCTGGTCTGTCCAGGGGGCCTTTAGACCTGGCAAGGGACTGCGCCAGCTGCTTTGTCGCCCTGCCGACATGCTCAGGCACCCATCGGACCTGCACAAGGGCCCCTCTTATCTGTCCAGGAGCCCCTCCTTGCCTTTGCGAGGGGCCCCTCTGTGCTGGTTACGGGCCCATTCGGCATGTTCAGGAGCCTTTTGAATCGCCCAATTTGTTACATATAATATATTGCGCATAGGCGGATCCAGGTAATCATCACGGGGGTTCACCAAGTGCGTAACGTCTTTTATCATCTTACTAAATTCAAGTTAGATCTAATTTGACGGTGGGTATTGCCTCCCATTTAATGTACCAGAGTGCGCCTCTACCCCAAAATATGTACAATCCACCTGTGTATGGTGAATATTCTAGTGGCATTGTTCCTGAAGCTCTTATTGCACCGCAAACTACAAAGAAAGTATGCGCTGCAAAACCGCATTCGTAACTGCCTCCCCAAAACATGAGCCTCGCACCGCCTCTGCTGAGCCTTTTTTTCTCTTCATGACACAAGACGCGTAATTAATTATAGGAAACGTTACAAAGTTTCAAGACCTAAGGCTTAGTGGTTTAGCAGCTGCAAGCGAATAACTACCGGGGGCAGAATCTGACCCCCGCAAGGAATAGGGTTAAGCCGCAACATTTCTACGGAGACACGCAGCCAAGACAGTTGTACTTTTTCTTTAATCATTGGATAACAGACACAACAAATTGGTTTGGAGGTAGACGAATCTACAAATGATTTTACAAAATTATATTTACATCTACTTATCGTGCAATAAGTAATGACTTAAAACAAACCTCCATGAATACAAATTGTTCAGATCACTTCAAATGTATACGTTTTGTCCACGTCGAGTCCTTCTTCTTTAGTGGTTAGATAATAGCCTCCATGGACCCTTCGATTTCAATCCAACCCTGCCTGCCATATTGTGCAATATGACATCGTGTCGATGAACGATGACAATGTCCATTTATACTTGCTGCTTTTTAAGAAGTTTGAGTGCTAAGTAACGTCGTGCCTTGCTTAAATATCTACCAAAGGTAGTCCAAACAAAATGTATATCAATATCAATGCACATGTATTGAAAGAACATGGACGAACACTCAATCATACGTAACACATCATGCATCACAATAAATACAAGGACTCAAGCGTAGTCGATGTGCTGTTTCTGGGAATCAGAATCCAATAGCACAGTCTGATCAATTACTGGTATCTGGGCTGGTACTGCTGGTACTGAGGCTGGGCGGGGGCGGCCTGGTAGCTGGGGGCGGGGGCGGCCTGGTAGCTGGAGGCGGGGGCGGCCTGGTAGCTGGCCTGGGTCGCCGACACCTCCGGGGTCGGGTACTCGGTGGGCACGGGAGTCGGCAGATGCGTCAGCCCTGCGGCTCGAAGCCGTTGGCGTCGTCCCACGTAGGTGACGGATGTAGGTGACACCGTCCTCAAACCGACCGTACTGTACTGGCCCTGGACGCCGTAGCTCGACTCATCACCGTAGGCCGGCCACGGGCTTGCCAGACTCGGAGGCGGAGATGCCGTTCTCAGTCTCGAAGCTACGGAGATAAAAGAATAACGATATTCATCAGCACAATATAGCAATGTATGACAAACAATATATTTATGCAAAACCAGACTCTCCAACACAAGCAATGCAAACAGAAGCCATATCAGTTGCAATTGCGCAAAGGCGATGCCAGTCAACGCCCGTATGCATTGCTCTGTATCTTACAAATATATAGTCTGGACTGAGATGCTTGATATATATTCATGCCGATATCAGTTGTCTGTCAACAAACTAATATATTTGGTCTTATGAGTGGTTTACTGTGTTTCCCCAAGAAAATAGAGCATCATCTCACCTGGCATCGTAGGACTGGTCGTCGCGGAGGTCAAACTGCTGTGACAGGGATCTGGGGAACCTTCTGTCCCGTACGCGGGGGAAGCAGGGGCAGAGTAGGACGGCGGGCCGGGGCAGAGTAGGCCCGGGGTGCAGGCCTATCCGCAGCCGGCCACAGCCAGAACAGCAAGCGACGATCAGCGGAACGCAACGCACATTATAAACACCAGTAGGTTTGCCGCAGTTTTGGCGATGAACGAGCGAGTGAGAAGAAAATGTATTAGTGCAGGTTGGTATGTGCAAACATGAGGTACTGATTTGCTAGTACTGAAACCTGACAGGTGACAGCACACCAAGTTTCCACTCCGTCGGGTAAGTAGTTCTGAGATCGAAATGGTTTGTGCAGGCTTAGAGGCAACCCACTTCTGACTTTTGGAAAGTGGCGGCTGAGGAAAGGGGCGACTAATCGCACACCAATTTGAACACAATCAGTGAAAGCATAGCACTACAGGCTGGCTTTTACGAACACTCACCAGCTTCATTTTGGAGGATGTGAGGGTGTGTGTGTTCTACGAGCTGCAGTAGTGGAATGATGTCCTCTGCACCCGGTCTAGTCGGGCTTTATATAGTGGTCCGACTGGTCAGTCGGCATTTGGCGAGCCTCGCCCAGCTGACCTTCTTGGAACGCCACACTTGTACACGAACAAGGTCAATAGAGGGTGAATCGCTACGATACGTTCAGGACGTTTCGTCACGGGATATATATATGGAGACCGCTAAAAGTTTCAAGGTGAGCGTTCACCAAGCTTCGCGAAGCAAGCACTCCCCGCCAGAACCGCCTGTAAGGCAACGCGGGATAGAATAGGCGAGAATGTTAATGTAGAGTCGCAAGCAACAAACATGAATCACATGTATCTTTCGCGCCCACAGAGAACGTCGAGTCGAAACGGAGTATAATTTTGGAAGCGCGAGGTGACACAAGCGATGTTAGTGTCGCGCGCTAGTCACCGAGATAGATAGAAAGAAGGACTCAAAAGGACTATGGCACTTTTGTATTTTTAATTCTGACGCTTGAGCAGGGCAGCTATACATTGGGTACTATTTTTTGTATACGCTAGAAAATATACATAAAGTACTAAAAACCATGAAAAAACCAAGGCCACAACCAGATCTGGAATAAATATACCAGGATATGGCTGCATGTCCTACTAGCAGCGTGTATGGCGTTTTTGTTTCGATCAACAACCTCATATATAAGCGTAATGGTAAGCATTGTCTTTGCGACCCCCATTGGCCGAGTTGTCTTATGACGGCGGCCATCTTGGTATTCACAAAACCCGTAGAGTGGACAAGAATAAATATACGGCGTGCGGTCGGATCGCGATTGCGCAATATCTATTGGCTATATATACCGAGAAACCGTTGGTAGGAGCTGACTCATTGTATACTCAATAATGCGGTAAAATAATACACCTCAACCTTCACAATATAATCTATGAGATCAACTTAGGTCAGCAGGCTCGTCGGTGAGAGGCCGGAACTGTACCCCACAGCTGCAATCCCGGCACTGGGCGGTCAACAGTTCTGCAAGATGGTGGATAACGGCTATCCAACGTACTTTACGGCTCCACAACCGTTCCGGCTTGGCCAGACGGGCCGCACAGATGCCGTTGTTGGCGAGATGTTGATGTGTTTGTGTGTGTGTATGGTGTTTTTGTTCGTTTTTAAATATACTAGCCCTTAAGTGGGACAAACCATAAAAAAGATAAAACTTTGAGATATTTATGTGAGGAAAGTCTCGAAAACTTGGCTTGAAAAGTTGCATTTTAACATGTAACCCTATGGGGCAAGTAGGAGAAGTCACGCCCATGCTACCATATAACTTTGGATCCCCGCTGGCTTAGTCACCAGAGGCCGTTTATTATAAAAAAATCGTGCCGCTGTCTCGATTTTTTATATTTCATGGGCTTATAACCCGGCGCAGGAGATGTTTAGCGTCGAAATAGTGCCTCAGATTTGTAGCAGCAAAGCCAAATACAATGTTGATATCCTACATTGTGCCCAAACATAGCAAATATTCAGTCCTGAAGCCATTCTTTAAAAAAAAAATCGAGCCGGTGGCTCGATTTTATTTTATAAGAACGGCCTCTGATCTAGAGTCCAAAAACTCAGGTCACGTGTCCTGCAGACAGAGGCGGATCCAGGGGGGAATAGGCAAATGCACTCCCCAAGTGAAAAGTCGGTGAGCAAAAGTATGTTTTTGCCCCCCAAAGTCAGAGAAAAGTTGCAATTTTTGCCTTTCCAAAATGCATTTTAGCTGTTTTAGTAACATTGATTTATAACGGTATAATATGCACTGCTGCAAATTGCAATTAACAAATGATTAATCGACACGACGCACCGATTTTGTGATTTTTCTTAATATGCACAAAAATGTATGCATTTTTAAAACAATACATATTAAAAAAGGAATATGTATTGGAGAACATGGTAAATACGATGCCAAAGTCGAATTCCAAAGCAATGGGCCCCTTGCCAGCACAGAGTGCTCCTGGGCAGTTCGGAGGGCCTTGAGCGGGTCGGAGGGGCCCTGAGCATGTCGGTAGGATGAAGAAAAAAACAGCCAACGCAGTTCCTTATCATGTCGAAAGGGCGCCTGAGCACTTGAGCAGGCTTGAAGTCCCCTAGCCAGACCAGAGGACCCCTGATAAGTTCAAAGGGCCCCTGTGCAGGTAAGAGGGGCCCGCTGACCAGACAGAAAGGGCCCATGAACATGCCAAATGGGTCCCTCACCAGTACGGAGTGAGCAGACCTTTTCATCTGTTCTACTTGGCCCCTTCAACGCTCGGGAATGGGCCCTCTCGAGCTGCCCTTCCCACTGGGCAAAATCCTGGCTATGTGTTTGGTAGAGACCCTTTTGAGGCGCCGTCCCCGGACGAAATCCTGGTTACGTGCCTGGTTCATGGGCCTCTCTGGGGGTTCTGAGGTCCTGGTCCAATCCAGCTCATCAAAAGTTGAGAAGCAAATGAGCATCACAAAACAAGTGGCCGAAATCTGTAGAGTTTTTCATATCCAGTTTGTTGGGGGAAGGACACCTTTTAAGCGCTCTGGATTTTTTTTTAGGGCACCGGCCTTCCCTGCCTGGACGAAATCCTGGCTAAGCTACTGAGAACCAACCAGGGGAACTATTTTCCCAAGTCATCTCCCACCAGGCTTCCTCCAGATCCACAGGGACCATTTTATGTGCAGAAAAGTAATTTCTGCCCTCATCTATGCTGTTTTCAAACCGTTTGCACCAGTGTTGTGTTACAGTTTGGTACAGCATGGATAGGTGCAGTTGATTATTATGATATGACTGTTGAGTGTTAACCGCCACCGGTCGTCGTGAGTTACCATCCGGGGCTAATGCATATTATAAAGCATCTTAATTTCAATATTTGTATCATACCGGTCAGTGCAACCAGGAAAATGGTTACCTGAGGCTTGGCTCCAATAACATTCTGGTTCCAATATGAAAATGTCGTTTTCCACTACCTCAAATTAGAAATTTTCACGCCGCTTCGCGGCGTCACATCGGAAGCCCATCATCATAACGAAGCCATCGGCCTTTGTCTTCGGTTCGTCTTGCGCTGAAATGAATTAATAGCCTTTTTAGCCTCTTATCCTCCACAAGGCCCAACGCCTTGATTTTTGAGTTTTATCAGGCAAACCAGAAAAAATGCGTGCGGCGCTAACTAACTAAATGCCTATTATAACATGGAAATCCACATTAAAAATGCTGCACAGGCTTAAATACACACAAACATTTTTTCTCATCATTTCAGCTGACCCCCTCAATTAATTATCGGTGGCACCCTTACGATATGGTATGAGATAAATGCTATTATTACTTTATGTGTGTATATGCCACGGAACATCTCGTTTTTCTGTGGTTTTAAGTAATTTGTTTTCTGAAAAAAAGTATTTTTTACCGAAAAATTTTAGAAAGTGACTTTCTCATATTTTTTAAAATCTAGATTACCAAAAAAAAAACACTTTATTTTAAAACACTAACATAACACTAATAACGAAGCTCAAATTCGCCGAGAAAAAAATGGGGTTTCTTTTTGCCAAAAAAAGTTTGCCCCCCAAACCGAACGGCTGGATCCGCCCCTGCCTGCAGACCACCAAACTCTCCAGTCAGAGGCGCAACCAAAGGGGGGGGCACACGGGCCCGTGCCCCTCTCTTAGAAATGTGGGGCCCCTCTAAGGCAGGCTAATATAGCCAGGATTTCGCCAGGGGTGGCGGCGTTTCAAAAGGGCCCCTTTCCGAGAGTTGAAAGGGCCCCTTCCCGGGCGTTGAAAGGGCCCCTTCCCGGGCGTTGAAGGGGTCTTTTCCGGAGCGTTGAAGGTGTCCCATTGGGCATTGGGGCCCCCTCCTTGCTGGCTAAGGCAATTATGCATGTTCAGTGGCCCTTCTGACTAGTGATGTCCAGGAGTGGTAAAATTGCTTTGGGTGGCCCCGACTATGCGTGGCACATACAAAAATGACCCGGGCCAGCTGAGGTAATTTTTGTAGTTATGTATCCCCAGCTGAGCTATATAATTATAAATATAGCATTCGGACCGGCGCCTGTCGCCAGCGTCACCTGTTAAAGGATAACGACCACTGGTAGTAGCATATAGGTGTCGAATCACACAGCCGTTGATGTCGTCATTTATATATCCATTCAACATTGCTAGGCAGTTTACCTAAAATAGGCATTTATTTAAGACAAATCAACCCAAAACTACATTTTGTGCTTCACTTAATCATTATTGATCAACTGAGCTATTCATAATATTATATACCTAACCGTCCAGTTCTTACCTGCATTTTAAGTTCTTACATGGGGCGGCTATCCCCATGGCTGGCCGAACCCCGTGGCTAAATGGGTGGGCCGGACTGGAAAATCTCTAGGCCATGGTGTGGCTATGGCTGTGGCTTGCATAGTCTACCTGGAATTTTTGTTTTCATCAATTTATCAAACCAGTCATAGCTAAAAGAAGCCTTGGCATTGTTGCCATACAGTAGACTGGGAAGTAAACACATTATGTAAATTAACCACAATCTTCACGCTGGCCAACGGCCAGCTCATTACATTTTGGAATGGCTGTGTGCTGGCTCATGGGGCGTGTTGCCATGGCTGTGGGGCGGCTAGGCTAAGGAAAAGTGCAGCCAGTGTCGAAACCTCTTACTGCATTTGCTTCATGCTTGTCAATGCTATTGCTTCCCAGAAATCACAATCAGGGTTTGAAATTATCCAATAGGTGCACTTGAAATTTTAGGAAATATATATATGTTACAGTAAAACTCAGGAAAAAGAGTGGTAAAATAGTAAACCACAGTGGTGTCATTGTTTGACAAAATTGTCAATGCTACGGCTAGGACACTGTGAGTTGTGGACACTAGTAAAGAATCACCACATTTGTCAAATTCATACAACCTCCATACATGTCTCATCTCAGCATCAGCATTCTACACATATTAAAACAAATTAAAGCATACATATTGTCATGTAATTCAGGAAAATTTGCACTTAAATTAAACAAGCCAAGGGGTGAATGTTCAAAAAAGATAAGGCAAAATGTCAAAGTTTTATAGCTTACAAAGACAAGCTTCACTGATTGAAATCAACCGCAGCTGGAAACTGCAGTAAATGTTCACAAAATGGGTAAAATCATTACATTTCAGACAATTAAGACATACAAAACGTTATGCATACTTCTGAGGAACAGCCAGAGCATATCAAAGCTATTTGGAAATCAGTCCGAGTCAGGGTAGAATTGCTTTGAAACCAGGGTGCAGAGTGGAAAATGCAACCTACAAATAATTGTAGAGTGAAAAATTATGGCTAAACAAGACCATGTCATGTATAGAATATAGTTATCCAAATACAATTATTGATTTAGGATTGTGGAAATTCTTAGATGATGATTGGGGTTTTAGGGCACTCTGACAACAAAGGTCATATGGCACCCATAAGAAAATTCAATGAAAAATTGAGGAAAACAAAAGTGGAAAATATTACGCACAGGGTGTTGTTTACGAAAAAAATGTTGCAATCCATGAAAATTTGTCTGATCTCAATGCAAGGAAATCAGGTTTTGTATGGCATTCTCAATGGAAAAAATCAGGGAATAAATCTATATAACATTAGGTAACAATAATTAAGGATGTAAACGTAACATTAATTGCGTGGCGCATTGGTCCACTATGGAATGAGTAAAATTGACTCTTTGAATATCCTCATCTAACGAATTTCATGCTCATCATAATAATGTGGATCGTTCAACCAACGCACAGTGGTTCACGTAAGTTAGTATATGTCTCACATTCTGATAAGCATAGAAAAATCTCACAGTTAGAATGACATTGTGCTTTAAGAAGCTAATCACAAGTTTATAATGAGGCACCGGGAAGTTCCTATTCAGGATGGTGGGGGCAACTGCCACGACCATCCATTTTTATCTGGTCCTACCAGAACACCTTAGTCACGAATTTAAAAGGTTTTCATCTACAACATTTGAAATAGTCATTTTTTCCACACCCACCTTAAAAGGGAGTTACCTACTCTTTTGAAATTTGTCAAATATATATTTCAATTTATTACGGTAAGAAGCTACTGCTTAATTGATTATCTGGTTCACTTGCATAAAATTCAACGATCTGGAGCCTTTATTCGTATGATTTTTACCTTATTTTTCTGTTTTGCATTTTGTTTTAGTTATCAAAAACTCAAAACGATCGTCAACTAATACAACAAGAGTAGACGAAACACATGCATTCACTCAAATATAACTAGGCCGACACTGGCCAAGAGCTAACACAATACTAATGCTAGAGCATCGTAATTTAGAGCCATGTCTTCTAAAGTGCGAAGCTACTCTGGCGACTATTGATAATCTAATTTACTGGCCACAATGTGATATGGCGACTCCATTTGGAAATAATCACTTCAGCAACTAAAGTGATCTGGGGAATATGGAAAGTAAGTCGAGCATAAATTCAGAAAACAATATGTTCTACAGACTAAGTGGTCAACAATCCACATGCCAATGTGAAGTAGAAGCACACTCCCTTTAACCATCGCTAAAGATGTCAGGTTTAATGGTTTACTGAGGCAATTAAAAAGGTTCATTTTTCACACTTAACCCTTGGGAAAACATTCTCGTACGCATATCGAAACATTTTTGGCCCCATCAACGTTTTCTCTGAAAAGCTCCAGCCATGGGTTGCAGGGACTATTCACAAAATCAAACATTCACCGTTGAAAAATGAATAATAGTGCATTGGCCCCTAGCTACGTGACCAAAGGATACACTAACCACACATGAGTCATGCATGCAAGCTACAACTCCGATAAACATGAAACACACCAAATCACAAATAACATCACAAAGACATTTCACTAAAAAAGCAACAAATTGTTTATCAATGCTAAGTATCGATTGATAGAAAACAACCCTCACCTTTCAACCTTCGTTGGGCCAGGGCGATTATTCCCCAATCACCGAAAATGCTTGAGCTAGCCAGAAAATAGACAACTTTCTTGTTTCCAACTTCCATCCTTAAAGCATCGAATTTTTTACTCCAGCTTTTTCAATAACTAACACTAACCTAAAACACCTTAAATATACATTCACTACACACTAAACCACCATAAACCTACCCATTACCTTCGGACGCACAATTTAAAATATTCTAATAAACACATTCTAGTCGTCCCATAATTTACACAATATGTTGTTACATTTCGATAGAGTGGTGTAATATTTCTAACGGTGCAATAGAGTATAGTTCCCAAGTTTCGGTGACATCGAGGTCAATTACATTTATTTCCACTTGTTTGTAATACACAAATTAACTATCATGGCCAATTCACACAAATGCGCAGCAATTAGTCACATCACAGCTAATTCACGCTGGAAGTTATAACAACTGAATGCCCGAATTTTCTACTTATTTTATAGTATAATTGCTTCAAAAGTCCCCAGCTGGTAAATCAACTAAAAATCTCACCTCTGACCGTCAGTAAAATCCTATGCTAATACACAAGGGCCATGGTCCGGTCGGGTAGGGGCAAAAGCTCCTAACATTACTAACTAGATAACTGGTATATCACCTACATTATTATTTCGTCGGAAAATAATGGTGAAACTAAATCATTGGAAATCAAAAAGAGTGAAACCAACTAGCTAATTAAAAAAAATGACTAGATGATACATACTACCGACTGACGTGAGATTAATCGATGATCGTGATGAAGAAATACAATCTAATGTGATTATTGACGAACGTATTCTAAAAGGATTATACAACTTATACTTCACAGGATGGCTATAGTAATTATAGTTTGTACTGTATCATTTTGCCCGGTCCCCACATCAGAATGAACATTTTGTCCCCGACCTTGTCCATAAGGACAGAACACTTTACCACCCCTGGACAAAACGTTGAATATGAACGGGGCTATAAGCCCCGTTGATATATTGCGGTCGATTTTGATTTCCCTCATGTGGTGACTGAGTTGCATAGGTTGCCACGGGAGGAGTTCCGAATTGCCTATATAGTGTCATGGAAATGTGGCAGATATGTATGTATGATGGGCATGTGTTTTGCATGCTTTTTGTTAGCGTTCACTGCGTGAACGACGCTGGGAGGGGGGGGGGAGGTTGAGTGTTTGAGCAATTATTCCGCGAGTTTCCTTTTTCATATTTAGGTATCTCTCTTGTTCGCCATGTTGTATATATTCATTGATGATGGCCCACGGCTGAAAACATTATGGATTTTATTTTAATATTTACACATAATATGAGCATTAGGTTAGACTTTTATATACTTATTTGTAGTGCGTTTACCCAGATAAATTAATATTTTTAGTTTCAGCGTGATCTATTGTGTCATTCAGTATATATGTGAATGTGCATGCACAAAAACGGTGCGTTGTCTTTCTTAGATATTATGATTTTTAGAATTAGCACATCGAGATCGTTCTGATCTGTCTATCATAGCATATATGGTCATTTACAGCGTGATCTCAGATGTCAATCAAAATTTGTGAAATGTTAAAATTTATTGAACTCAAAAACGGTTTGCTTTCCTTTTTTATGAATCAGTGTTTCAAATTTGCATACAATATCATATACATTAGCCGTTTTACAATGGATTATTTTGCGCGAAATGTATTACAATATTAAAAAATGTTTTACAATGTTTTAGTAAGCAAGTTTTAGTATATGACATAGTCTAATTACTAAGATTCTCTGGCCAGTGGCGAGACCATTATGAGTCAAGGGGGTGGGGGCAGTCCGTTGAGCGACCAATAGCGTGTCCGGGACATAAATGTTTTGGAATATTTCCAAAAGTTTCAGTAGGTAGAGATCTGCCATCACGCTAACCTATTAATAATTATCTTGCTAATTACCGAGGCGATCACAGGGGGCAAATGGGCAATTGCCCCCTCCCCCCCCAACGCGAAAAGTCGGTAGGGCTAAAAGTATCTTTTTGTCCCCCACCCCCAATGAGTCGGAGAACAAAGTTACAATGTTTTGGCATTTCCAAAATGCATTTTAGCTGTTTTAGCAACATTTATTTATAAACGGTATACTATGCACTGCTGCCAAATTGCAATTGAACAAGTGATTAATCGACTCGACGCAACGGTTTTGTGATTTGTCTTTTTACATACATATTTACCCTAAAATATATGCAATATATGCACATGTCACAATACATATATGCACACAAAAATATATGCATTTTTTAAAGAATACCTATTAAAAAACGGAATATGCATTGAAGAACCTGGTAAATACGATGCCAAACCCGAATTCCAAAGCAATGGGCCCCTAGCCAGCACAGAGGGCTCCTGGGACGGTCGGAGGGGCCCCTGGACAGGTCGGAGGGGCCCATGAGCGGGTCAAAGGGGCCCCTGAGCATGTTGGTAGGGCGGAAAAGCAGCCAGCGCAGTTTCTTAACAAGTCGAAAGGGCATCTGAGCTGGCTGCAAGGTCCCTAGCAGACCAGGAGGGGCCCCTGGAGAAAGTTCATAGGGCCCCTGTGGCGGCTGTGCAAGGTCAGAGGGGCCCCCTGACTCAGGCATGAAAGGACCCCTGAAGTGGGTCAAGAAGGGCCCACGAAACATGCCAATGGGTCCTCGCCAGCGAGGGAGCAGAACCTTTTCAATCCGTTCTCTGGGCCCTTTCAACGCTTCGGGAGTGGGCCCTCTCGAGGCGCCCCCCCTGGCGAATAATCCTAAAGGACCTCGCACGCCAGGGATATGTGCCTGGTAGAGACCCTTTTGAAGGTGCAGTTCCCGGACGAATTTCTGGTTAGTGCCTGGTTCATGGCCCTCTCTGGAAGGTCCTGAGGTCCCTGGTCCAAATCCGCTCATGACAAGTTGAAAGAAAAAATGTGCGTCACAAAATAAAGTGTCTGAAATCCGTAGAGTTTTTAATTATCCATTTGTTAAGGAGGCCCTGTTAAACGCTCTGGAAAGACCCTTTTGAGGTGCCCCCCCCCCCTTAACGAAATCATGGCTACGCACCTGGGACCAGACCAGGACCATTTTCCCAAGTCATCTCCCACCAGATTCCTCCAGATCCACAGGGACCATTTATATGCGGAAAAGTCTTTCTGCCTCAATCTTGCTGCTTTCAAACCATTTGCACTATTACGAGTTGTTTGTTACAGTTTGTTACAGATGTGTAGGTACAGTTATTATTATGGTATGTATGTACTGTTGATTGTTAACCGCCACCGGTCGTAGTTATTTACCATCCGAGGCTTATGCATATTAAAAACTACATTAATTTTAATATTTGTATCATGCCGAGCGGTGCAACCAGGAAAAGGGTTATCTGATGCTTGGGTCCAAGAACATCCTGGTTCCAATATGAAAACGTCGTTTTCAACTACCTCAAATTAAAATTTTCGCGGTGTCACATCGGTGGCCATCATCATAACGTAAACGAAGCCATCGCCATTGTTTTCGGTTCGTCTTGACGCTGAATGAAATTAATAGTCTTTTTAGCCTTTTATCCTCTCAGGCCTTGATTGCCCTTGATTGTTTTGGTTTCTCAGGAAAACCAGAAAAATGCGTGCGTTGTTAACTAACTATATACGTATTATTACATGGAAATCCACATTTAAAAATGCTGCAAGGGCTTAAATACACAAAGACAAAAGATTATACCGGGAGGGGAGATAATCAAACCGGGAGAGCACACGGAGATCGGAGAGCCGCAGCGACTGGATCCAATGGCGGATACAAGATTGTCATGGAGCTCCTAAACATCCAGTCACTCCTCCCCAAGCTTCCTCGCAGGGGTGGTAAAAATCGACTATTGTTCTCCGACCAAATCGAAAGCTGGAAAAAT
>VOPJ01012177.1:0-14927 GCA_014673585.1 Semibalanus balanoides
TGGATTGCCGCAAAACTTCAGCAATCCATCGCGAATTGCGTTTATTCTAACGTTAATTGAGAACGCTAGATTTTGAAGACCACAGAGGACATGCACATCACTACTACCCTCAATTCACCGATATAAATCAATCGTGCCTGCAAATACGTGAAATCCAATACCTTATTGCGTGATTTGTATTTTAGTGGCCGCGAATTTCGTGGGCCCAAATCCTCAAAAAATGGCGGCCAGTGACGTCATCTGAGAAGACCCTATAGTCTTCTCAACCTGTCACCCTATAGGGTTCTCTCTCAGATGACGTCACTGGCCGCCATTTTTGAGGATTGGCCCACGAAATTCGCGGCCACCTAAAATACAAATCCACGCAATAAGTTATTGGATTTTCACGTATTTGCAGGCACGATTGATGTGATATGCTTTTCTTTGGCATATTATAGGTACTTATAACTAACTTATTTGCATTTTGCTGCAGTTTTTGGCATGTTTAAAGGAATAGTTCACCTTCATTCATGGGTTTTGAATGAGATCAGCAGTTTTGTAGCCCGCGTTGAAAAACCCCTAGCTGGAAAGTTTTCTTGGACTTGGAAAGGGCTCTCCAGCCGAATATATTTCACTTTTTGTCGAAGGAATGTGGGCCATCAACAAAGAATGTCAAGAATGTGGGCCATCGGGAGGCTATACAGTAGAGGTGGCAAAAGTTGACATTTGTCGGACCCAGACCCGACCCGGTCTCAAAAATTCAAAAATGGACCCAGTCATACCCGGTGCAAGGCAAATTTGGACCCAGTGGAACCAACTAGCAAAATGTCGTTTAGCAAATTATATTGACAAATATGCACGCTACAGTTATTGCAAGTAAATTAACTATTGTTGTTGCAGATTCATACAGTTCAGATTGGCAACCAGCACACAGAAACCTGCGTGTCAGCTCGTATTTGCGTGAAATTAGCATGACACATAAGTTGGACCCAGTCTGTACCCGGTGTCATTTGGTGGGACCCAGTCTGGGAACCAACTGGGTCCAGACTGGGTCTAGAGACCAGGTTCCTCGGGTCCACGTTTTGCCACCTCTACTATACAGTAATCTTACGCGACTACTTTCGAATCTGATTGGCTGAGCCATTCAATTCTTTCGTTTGAAGTTGCAGAGTACGCATATAGTTTTTGATAAAATGAATAATGTCGCGTCCTCGTCATGAAATCGGCCGCGATGTTATGCTATTTTTGACATTATGAAAAGAAGTTGTATTTCAAAATATAATCAAATCGTGTTTGACAAAAACAATCAAAGGTGAACTATTTCCTTTAACCCTCGCCCGGGTAGGGGGTGGATGCCACCCCTCGGTTTTTCCCAAATAACTCTCGTAGTTTTTGACTGATCGCGATGAAACTTTCAGTACCATATTTTTGAACGATTTGACAGATACTCTAAAATTTCGAACTTCCAACGTGTATGACCCGTGACCTATGACCTGTTTTCCAAGGTCATGTCAGACGAAACTGGCGTCCCGTAGTATCGAACCTTGTTATATGTGCAGTTTCCGAGTGTTTGATGTTCAGGAGTAAATGCACAGGATTTCCAGGTGACAGGAATACCTTTTGAGGTGGAGAGAATACCTAGATCAGTTCCATAGTTTCGGAGCATGGGCTCGTCTTTGAACGCAATTTAATGTCCAGAAAATATATGCTGAAAATGTCTCTCTAGGCAAGCTGCCAAATATTAGTAAAGGAATTTCGGCTGCCAGAGGCTCTCAAATTTGAAGTGCATGGGCGACAACCATAGGTATAGGGCTTGTTCCCGTCGCACCTCTGACCTCCTCAAAGCTGCTGCCCCTTGGTCCAGTCTCCCACTTGGTCCAGTCTGCAGTTGAGACTGATCGCTCTGCTGGCCTGAAACATATCATTGCTGATTGTAACTACAGCCCATATAATGGCTATAGCTTAGTCACTAGTTACACGGCTGGTCTGGCTACATTTCCTGATATCGTAATAATTTAGCAGCAGCACAACCTGGTGGCAGTGTCATAAGATTGG
Source organism: Semibalanus balanoides (assembly GCA_014673585.1). NCBI lineage: Eukaryota > Metazoa > Arthropoda > Thecostraca > Balanomorpha > Balanidae > Semibalanus > Semibalanus balanoides. The sequence goes on from VOPJ01012177.1 coordinate 2,035, forward strand.
GAAATTTGATTGGAAAATGAAACCATATTAATACTATTTGTCCCCTCATTTTCCTGAGTATTTCTGTGAGTTTTCCACTCCTTGCATTATATAGATTTAACCCTGTCACTGATGTATGGAAGTAGTGCTATGGACAGCCTGTGGAGAGCAAAACAGGTACAAATTGACATAGGTAATGCATAATTCTGGTGTGCGGGTGATTGGTTATTGATAAAGCATAGAACATATATTTTGGTTGTTGAATAGTCCACTCTCTATGCTAATTTTAAGCCACATTTTTCCCAGTGCGCAACCCAGCTCCAAACCAATCGCAGGACACTGACTGGTAGTAAACATGTGAAATGTAGGATTGCATCATTAGCATAAATCTCGGTCAAACAGGACTCAGGAGTCAAGACACTACTACGCTACAATGGCCACTTGTACTAACCTTTCAGATGACGGCTCACTCCCCGCAGCATCCGACAGGCTCGGCTGGGCCTCTGCAGCAGCTGAGGCTGGTCGCTCTGCTGGCCTGAAACATAGCATTGCTGATTGTAACTACAGCCCATACAATGGCTATGGCACAGTCACTGGTTACACAGCTGGCATAGTCCCTGATTATATTGTCTGATTGATGAACTCTTTAGCAAGAGCAAAACACGTGTGGAACCAAAATGTCTGAAATGGTTAATAACAATAATCATTAGACGCAGAGAGAAAAAAATACATAACTATGATGCCATGGCTATTGGTAATAAACTTGCAATACGATCAAATAAACATTCCATCACAGCTTTGAAACTGTTTTCAGTCAATTAAATAACACTGGATTTAAATAGAACAGCGTTTCAGCAGAGAAGCTGATGTGTGACATAAGCGTAACTTGATACATCATTTGGAGAACGCATATGAAATGTGTCACACTAACATAGTCATCTTCAACTAAGGCACCCGTGTTGGTATTACCTGTGGAGACATCACAGCCTAGGTTGTGTAACAAGGGACGGACGGTGCAGCTGGTATGATGACGCCAATGATGACTGTAATAACATAACCGAACCTATCCTTACCGAATCCTTATATGACGAAACCGCGCGAAGCACGGTATCATGGCCACTCTAAGAGTATGGAAACCACGCGAGGAGTGGTTTTTAGAGAGTTTAGAACACTTCAATCTTCAGAGGCCCTGTAATGCCACCACGAAGCCACTTGGAAAGACCAGAGGAAGACTCCATGGAAAGCACTCTGAAAAACCAGTGGGCCCCATGGTCGTTAAAAAAGCCCCTGTGCTGGTCAAATGGGCCACTGCCTAAACCAAAAAGGCCCCTGGGCGAGTCAGAGCTCAGAAGGGCCCTGAACATGCCGAATGGGCTCCTATAGCTAGTACAGAGGGGCACATGGGCAGGTCAGAGTGGTACCTGGGCAGGTCGGAGGGTCCCTGAGCTGGTTGGAGGGGCCCCTTAGCATAGCGGCAGGTCGAAAAAGCAGTTAGCACAGTCTCTTACCAAGTCGAAAGGGACCCTGGGCAGGTTGGAGGCCCCCTGGACAGACCAGAGGATCCCAGCTGGGAAGTTCAAAAGACCCTTGTGCAGGTCAGAGTGGCCCCTGACCAGACCGAAAGGACCCCATGAACATGACGAATGGCCCCTAGCCAGCACGGAAGAGGGCCATGGGAGGTTTAAAAGGCCCCTGTGCAGGTCGAAGGGGCCCTTGATCGGACCGAAGGGGCCCCTATGAGTAGATCAGAAGGGCCCTGAACATGCCTAATGAGCCACTAGCAAGCACAGAATGGCCCCTGGGTAGGTCGGAGGGCCCCTAGGCAAGTCGAAGGGGCCCCTGGGCAAGTCGAAGGGGACTCTGAACATGTCAGCAGGGCGACAAAGCAGCTAGCGCAAGTCCCCTCTGTCAAGTTTGAAGAAGTCCCATGAGCGGACTGGAGGGCCCCTGGACAGACCAGAAGGCCCCTCGGCAGCCGACAAATGGAGAATTATGTGTTGACATCCCCCTGCACCTTGGAACCCAAGGTCAGAAGGCGCCACTCCGCTCAACCGTTGCGGCAGACGGACAGAGCCATGTACCCAATGCCGTCATTGCTAATATTGAGCTGCTCGGCAGCTTAATAATGGGAAATTCCAGGATGACATCCCCCTGGCCCCGCCCCTTTCCTCATGCATCACCACAGACAGACGTCTTCTTGAACCACAGCGCGCGCCCCTTACGTTGACATTTCATCCTGTGGTCTGCGGTTGCTTCGTTTCAACCCCCCCCCCCCCCAAATTGCCACCAACCTACACCAGTGACATCATCAAAACGAGCTGGCACTGCCCACCCCTTGTTTAACTACCTAAACATGGCGCACCATCAGGTACCTTAGTCAAAGATAACCCATAACTGATTACCACATAGGAAGTTGCCATTCAGTGTAAAATAAAGCAACTCACAATGGCAGATTGATGTCTGGGACTGCATTTGATCTAAGAAAATATTTCCCTTCATGTTCAGCGAACTGTTTTTCACTGAAATGATTCTTGCATATTCTTGGGTCTTTTACTTTTGTGTAGCAGTGCAGTAACCACTTTGACCTTCTTGTTCCATCAGATAAGGCACTTGGTAGTCTATGTGTAGCGTTCTTCCTTCGACAGTTATGTATCATGCATGAAGGCATTGCTAGATGATGCTGGAAAATAAAATCAACATCTGTTATGCACTGGTGACCTGACAATAACCAAAAAGTTGTAAATTTCACTTGAAAAAAAAAACTAGAGGAAAGCAATCAAAAAGTTGATTGAAGTGGGAAGAGCAATGCCCTAATATGGACATGCAATCAATGTTTTGTTTGTTTATTGGGGTTTTCGGGCGCGCCGACAACTAGGGTCAATTTGCGCCCACAATCAATGTTTTCATTGATTTTGGTACATCACAGCATTCAAACATACGGAATGGATCAAAAGAAAGCCTATATGGGTGATATTGTTGTTAGAAAATAAATACAAATTATTTATCTACCAGAAAAATATTGTTCCAGCATCCAACGACTGTGCTTTAGTCTATTTCTGACAACAAATAAAACGTATTTCCAAAATTCATGAAATTGAGGTAAATTGTTACGCTTCCTAGCAAGTAACCTATTTTTCAGATGTTTCCATTTTGATTAACTATTAATATAATTTATATTTAGCTTTCTTTTCCAGTAATAAATATATATATATATATATATATAAACATATTACATTGCACAAACTATAATAATACAATCAACATATTAATTAAACAGCTGTTTGCACAATCCAAAAGTTGATTGCCGCCATAATTTTCTGAAGCCAACAATCAATATCTTGATTGCAGTATTTTCTTTTAGTCTGAATGTTTTGTATGAATGGCTTTCCGAGGTCAGAACCTGCGCTAAGCAGAGCTTGTTGCACTGGTCCTGACTTCACCACCTAATTGCGCAATTCCTGTGGGCCGGCAGAATTTTGTGACAAAAGAGTTAAGTGACCGACATACCTGGACACGGTCCGCACCGCTCACTCAGTACTGACGGCACCTGGCCCTGAGTGCGACCACTGCCACCTGTCGCTGGACGCTGGCCATCAGTCAGGAGCAAATAGTGAGCGCAGAAGCGACTCAAACCTGGGCTGCCACTACCGGGATTGGCAGAAGTCCAGCATTCTCCCACTGTGCTACAAGGGCGAGCCATCAAATGCAAAATATAAAAAAATGCAGGTTCTTTTTTTTTTCTAGGTAACTTTCATATTCCATGCATAGTTTCCATCATATTCCATGCATAGTTTCCATGCATTTTTATTTGCTGATGCTTTGGCTCTTGGTTCAATTCATTGCTTCATTATGCACATATTGGCATTTTAGTGAAGGTCTGCAAGCATGCCCATAAATGGGCATAGATCTGCCCACTTCAATAAACTTTTTGATTGCTCAATTTTTGTATTGAACTAAGAGCTCGATGAGAATGGGTACCTCAGGCCTACGGGCCTTTCACAGACCCGATGACTGTAAGGTAAGGTATTGCCTCCCCCTAGTTTTCCCAACTGATTTGGGTTGGAAACAGGGCGTCGCCATTCGCTGCCTACCCCGAGACGGGTTTACCCCCATGTGCGCTCAAATGGCTCTTCGGGCGCCCACAAGGCCACAAATTTATAGGATTTTAACATTAGGCCTAGGGCGCCGTCTTCCCCAGAAGTCCCAGTCTGCAAAACGTGGCAGGTTTCAACGAGATATCGTCGGGGCAGGGCTGTCACTAACTCATGAAAATTGGGGCAGCTTTTTGATTTTTTGGCAGAACTTTAAATTTGGGGGCAGAAATTGCTGCCCGGGGTAGCAGTAAGATAATTCGGGGCAACTCACGCCAGTCGGGGCAGGCCAAAAGTCGGTGTATACACAGAGCAGTACTGACAAGAAAGAAAACAACATTGAATGGTAGGAGCAGGGCAATATAGTCTTGAAGTCTTGAATTCTCGGAAAGAGGCTATAAGCTAGCCTGTAACTTCCGTTCCTTCCACACTGAGTCCAGGTACTAGGCGTTGGATAACTGTAAGGATTCTGTTATGTATATGTATTTGGATTCAGGAGCCTGTTACGAGCACTATTGCTTACTGAATTTTAGTCGTTTCAATTTTTTTACTTTTCCAAAACTTTATCCAGTTATCTTGAACGCTGATGTTGGTAGCTGTGATCACTTACAGCTTTCCGGCAAACCATTCCAAGTTATGACTTGCCCCTCACCAACAGGTGGTTCCTTCCTTACTCGTTTCTTGAGCTAGAGTCTTCCTGAAGCGCTCACGTGAGTGTCCTCTTGTTGTGCCTTACTTCTTTCGCCGTCCGCCACAAAAACCATCGGTCGGCCAGTGTTTACCCGTCATTAGTTATAGATCCATGATCAAATCCACGAATTCTTCTGTACTCTAGAGTTGGGATGTTCAGCTGTTTCAATCTTTCTGGGTATGCTGTGTGGTCTGAGATTCAAGGACCAGTTTGGTTTGCTTCTCCTTTGTATCTTCTCGACATAACCTTATTCCTTATAGACTTGGTCCCCAGACACTATTCCCATACTCAATTCACGGGTCTTATCATTGTACTTTAAAGAGCTTGGTCAATCATTCTTCTATTCAGGCAAGTGAAAACCTCCTCTTTATGGATGGCCACAACAATGATTTGCATTTCTTGACAACCTTGCCACGTTAGTGCTGAAACTTGAGTTCATGGCGTCAATTTAACACTCCCAGATCAGATTCAGTGGCAGAGTCTTTCAACAGCACTTTTCCGAGGGTATACTGATGCATCAGATTACTTGGTCCCAAGTGCATGACTGAGCATTTATCTATGTTGAGGGGAAGTTGCCAGATCTCTGTCCATTCTAGCATATTATGATCAATATCAGGTCTGGAGTCTAATTCCTCTGTCTCAGGGGTGGTTACTGCACCAAATATTTTTGCATCATCAGCAAACAATCTGAATGCTGTTGCCTTTCACAGCCCCCGGCAGGTCATTGATGTAGAGTAGGAAACACAGTGGTCCCATCACGCTTCCTGTGGATGCCACTAGTGACCTCCACCCAGTCAGGGCCCTGTTCACGGGTGCCGCAAAAATCTGCTGCGGTACGCTAGCGGCCAGCAGCGTTGGGTAGACGGGACGGTGGATGGGTGGTAAAGGTATGACGTCACACGGCTGGCGGCCGCCAGCCGCATTCCTGCGGCCGGGGGAAGTTCAGCCGCAGCGGGACCGGAGGCCGCGGCCGCAGAGCAGGTTTGGAAGCCGCCAGCTTGTGTTCATGGCGCGCCCACTCTCGTGGTGACGTTATGGCAGTAGTTGGCGGAGCCTAATCTCTGCGGCTGGCCGCAGCGACCGCAGCACCCTGTGAACAGCACTCAGATGTCACTCCATTATTGACACACCACTGTTTCCTCCCCACAAGAAATGCTCCAGCCAATCTATGATCTCTTCCTAGTCCGTATTGTCTTCAGCTTCACCAGCAACGTTGGTGCGGACCGCGGCATCAAAACGCTTTCCGGAAATCAAGTGTACACAACGTCAACAGAGTCTCTGTCTTCCATCAGTTGGGTCCACAGATTGATACATGAGAGCAGTTGAGCCTCACAGGACTTACCCGCGGATAAACCCATACTGGTATTTAGAAGTAGCTCCTGGCTGAGTAAATGTTCCATTATTGCTTTCTTAGACAAGTGACTCCATACCTTTGAAAACGACAGACGTCCAGGCTCACTGCCGGTAATTTCCCACTTTCGTGTTTACTTCTTTCTTAAATATCGGCTTCACCACAGCCCAACTTCCATGCATTGGGCAACTCTCCAGGACTCGATGGGACTTATGAAACAACACCTGTAGAGGCCCACATAGAGAGCTGGCACACTCCTTAAGTAGTCTAGGGTGGATGCCATCGAGTCCTGGAGCCTTGTTGGGTTTCAATCTCTCAAGACAGCCTTTCACCTCTTCTTTCAGTATCATGACTTTTTCCAAAGCCTGCTCATACTCTCTGTCCTCCATGACTGGTATGTTACCCAAACTCTCTCTTGTGAAAATACTCTGAAAATAAACACTGAGCTGCTTGCATTTATCCTCATCAGTGTGGGCAAAACTCCCATCAGCCAGTCTCAAGCTTTCAACTGCTGGTTTCACTTTCATGTTTCTGTTTATATAATTCCAAAAAGCTTTTGGATTGGCTCTACTTGCATCAGCAATCTTACACTCCATGTTGTATTTGAGTTTCCTCGTTTTCCTCTTCAAATCATTACTAACCTTTGTAAACCTTCTTTTGTCTGCCAGTTGTCCTGTTAATCTATAAATATCCCACGACCTTTCTTTTCTTCTTCGGAGAGCAAGAGCATCAAGAGTCATGTATGTCTTAAGCTTCTTTTTGCAACAACGCACTGGAACCTCACCCTGTACAATTTCCTCCAAAGCTCTAACTATGGTGACCCATGCTTCTTGCACATTCTGATCCTTGATTTTCTCCTCTAGATTGCTTAATCTGATCTGATCCTCAATTCTCTTGTAATCAACTTGTTTCCAGTTCTGGTATGTTCTTCTGACAGTCTTGTTCTTATTTGTTCCACATGCTATCGTAAAGTGTATTGATAGATGATCACTGAGACCCAACCCTGGCAAGAAATTCACATCTTGTACGATGTTTTCTTCATTAGAAAATACCAGATCCAGTATTTGAGGATTCTGACCCAATCGGAATCTGGTACAATCGAGAATGTGCTGAAAGAGGAGACAATCTCTTTGATCCCTGGAGGATGCAGGCTGGTTGCTGGTGGAGGCTCCTGGGAGGCATCTTTCTAATTTTCCAATCAAGTGCCCTTTAATGTTGAAATCGCCCACATATTATGAGATAGGGTGGTTTTGTTTTTGTGGCTTTCTTCCATCACTGAGATTACTTGTGTCTTCTAGCGCTTAATGTTGGGAAAAACTACGGTAGATTGCCGCCGTTAGCAACACATTGGGGTTCCCTGGTTATTTAGAACCAATTTCACCACAAATTGATCCCTGTATGATCCATAGCAATTTTCTTCAATATGCTTTCGTCCTTCTTCTCAACAGTAAATACTGCTATACGTCTCCCTTGTTGAGCGTGAGCCAACAAATGAACACAGTTAAAGGGTTAAAAAACTCAGTAAAATCCCTCAATGACTAAACAGACCCCTTGGAGATGGGAATTCTTCTGCGCTTTGGGTGATGACTCGGTGATGGAACCAATATAGTCTGGTTCCGCGCTATTTAGTTGTGACATGCACTTTCAACAATGCAATTTTTGGGTTGAGTCGTTGGTCCTGCCGTTTGTATGACATTAACTTTTAAGTTACCCACTTTTCTTTTCCTCAACTACACTTCCTTTTGTTCCACCCCGCACTATTCTTCTGATACTGTCAATTTCTTTGCTGCGCTGGCTGGGTCTGTCCTACCTTGTGGTTTGTGTTCCTGCACGACAATCACTCGGTTTCTGTGGATGATGACAATCCTGCACCAGCTTTCCTTTTCGTTCTCTCAACTCAAATCCTTAGATTCGGCTGTCCGCGTTCTTGCTCAGCCAGGCGACAAGTCTGGAGGCAATAATATATTCTTTTCAAACCTATCACGCCCGCATAGGTGGCTGAGTGACTTTGCCATCTTCAATATTTCCCACTTATGCTCTTCGTTCCGAGGCAGTGTAACAACCATGCAGCCTGGGCTTGTCTTCCTCGGTTTGCCGAAGCTCGTATAACCTTGTTCTGGATGAATCTTCAGCTTAAGTCCTGTCATCATAAGCTCTTCAAAGCTGCGAAGATCACCTTCTGTTTGCTCACCTAGACTGAGTTGATTACCTTGTTCAGGAACATTGAACACGACTATGTTCCGCCTCCGTTTGTCCTGTTCCAAACAATCAGTGACTGCGTGACGTAATTCCTTCACCTGTGCGGCTGGCTTTGTCAGACTTTCTCTGTCTAATTTGTTAGTCAGCTTTTTCACCATGTCTGCATATGTCACAGCATCGTCCTTCATCACTTGAACAGACGCTTCTAGGTCCTTACTGCATTTACTCTCCTTCACTGTTCTTTGACCATTTTAACCAATCTCCATTACTACCTCCTTCTGGCCAATGAGACGACTTTAGGCTTACATTTTCCATCATCCTGCTCAGATATCCACCTTTCTTCCCTGTTGATTGCATTCCATCCATCTGAACTTCCAGAGAGTGTATCCTATCTTGGGTATCTTGCACAATGTCAATGTCCACCCCTTTGACTACATCTCGGAATTTCCCTGAGAACTGTTTGCACCTGTTGCACATCCAAAACAAGTTATGCTCTCCTATTGCCTTAAAGGCCTCCTCCTTTAGTCCCTGACATTTTGGGTGATACCATTTTGAGCAAATTTCGCATTCAATGCCCCCACATTGATCATCCTTTACTACCGTTTCCACAGGGACCATGTGTTGTAGTCGCTCATCCCCCTGTTTTTTTTGTTTCACCTCGCTATTGCTGCTGCTCTCCTGTTGTCTGTTCTTTCCTTCCCCAGAATGTTTCCCATCTCTTACCTTCTTTTTTATCAGTTTTCGTTTATTTCTTCGCAACCACAACCACTTCACTCGATTGGGAATTATTTGTCTCGTCGGCTTCGTCGACCAGATTCCCCGCACGCTCCGTTGTGTTTGCTTCCGACATGGATACTGACCTTGACTTTTGTTGACTCGCCATTAAAGTACTGCAATATAATTCTGATCCCGTTTTTGAAAATACCACGCATCAAAACTATTTCTTTCACTTCTCTTGGGTTTGGCAATATACTTCTTTGCTATAAGTGTCCTAGTACAGGCAGGGATATACCGCTATCCAAATATGGGAGCTCTGAAAGACGTTCACGTCCACCCAGGATGGAGGTCAGGAAGCACTCTATAGTATTATATATAACACTAACAGAACAATTAATAATAAATAAAAACAATAAATAATAAATAATAACCAATATAACAATAACAAATGGCAATAGAACACGGTTGTTAGAAGCCAGGGCAATAGAACACGTTAGAAGCAGGGTATGTTGTCGTTGTTGTTGAGGAGGAGTTCGGGCGCGTAGCTGCAGGGAGAAGCAGGGTAGAAGGCCGGCAGAATGGAGTATATGCACTGTAATGTCGCAACAGCTGTGATCTCACGGGTGTCTATCTGACGTTTCAGAATGTGTTGGCCAAGAATAAAGGAAATGTTAAGGCTCAGTAGTTTTTAGACACTGCGACTAGACGAGAAAGCCAATGTTCAGACCACGTCGAGGCAGCCACCTAGCAACAGCAGGCAGGCCCTGCGACCCTGGGCACCGACCCCAGCCAGTTCCTGACTCGCTTTGAGGAACTGGTGGGAGACACACAACCTCCTGGTAGACTCCCATCAAACAGACCTCTCAAGAACGCATAAGAGCTGAAGCTTCCTGCTACTTGTGGTTGGGCAAAGGAGTTAAGGAAGTTTGCAAGAGACGCCAGGAAGTGCTGTTAGATCCGCAGAAGAGCCCGAACAGACCAGGCAGATAGCCCTGCAAAACCGCAACTGGTCAAGATCACAGCAAAGTGGCTCTAGCATGTCATCTGCCATGGCCATTGTTACACAAACTCCATGCCGCAAGACAAGGCACAAGACTGTTACTGAGTTCGCCCATGAGATAGATGAGCTGGCTTCTCGATGTCAGTTAACCACAGTGCCCTACAACCTAGACAGGGCCAAGAAGGACGCCTTCGTGTTCGGCACCTCGGATGAGAAGCTCCGACAAGAGGCTCTTTGGTGATGTTTATCTAGTCACTATTTCCTCGTTCTTAGGCACTTAACACGATCGGTCCACTTCACGTCTGTATTACAATGCTCGACACCCCCAGCGTCCCATGGTCGGGCCACACGCATACCTGGCGCAGTAGTGACAATGATGAGAGGAACTAAACTACTAATTTGTAACGGGCGGGACATAACATGACATCTCCCCCTCAACGAACAAAGTCAGTGAGGTGCGCTGGCTGATGGCGGGTGCGCGTCGAGCGACGGGGGGATGCGGCACAGCTGCGGGTGTCTGCCGGCACCGGGCTGGTGACGGGAGATGGCGCTCGCTCCGGTGGCGTCACCATGATGTAGTCGCGGTCTTGCGGCTTTGTTGGAGACCAGCGGCGAGCAGTCATCATCCAGACGCGTTCCCGACGCTGGCGGAGGGCGCATCGCTGTGGCAGGTGCGATATGCTTTCCGGTTCCTCCTGAGTGATCCTGTTGGCGTGGTCACCCAGTAGGTTCTGGAAGCACGAGTCTGAGCGCGTCACGGTTCCGGAGCGTACCCACTTCTTCTCTCCCTCCGTCTTCAGGAGAACTTGGGCACCGCTGCTCAGAGGTGGCAGGTCGCGCACGCCGTGACGCCGGTCATAGGCCGATTTTTGGAGCAGCTTGGACTGGGAGTCACGCGCTTTTAGAGACTCGCTGCTGACTACGCGGGGCTTGAGCTGCGTCTCCAGTACCGGCAGTCGCGTTTTCAGCTTCCTTGACATCAGCGCTTCAGCAGGGCTGACACCGGTTGTGGAGCACGGAGTGGCGCGGTAGTCTAGGAGACCAATCATGGGATCATCGAGCTGTAGTATCTTCTTCGCCGTTTGGACGGCGCGTTCCGCATGGCCCGTTGGCCTGATGGAAAGTGGTGGTTTGCTCGACGTCGTGTGTCTGAAGCCACACTCTGCCGCGAAGTCCTTGAAGGTCTTTGAAGCGAACTGAGGTCCGTTGTCGGAGTGCACGTGGTCTGGCAGTCCGTGGACCATGAAGATCTCCTTCAGTTTTCGGCAGACTGCTGCTGACGTCGTCGACTGCAGATTCTTTACCTCCAGCCACCTGCTGTGGTAGTCCACGAGGACCAGGAACTGTTGGCCATGAAACTCGAAGAGGTCCGTTCCGAGTTTGGACCATGGGCGACTTGGCAGCTCTGACGGCTTCAGCGGCTCGTGTCGCTGAGATGGACGGTGCTGGCGGCACCATTCGCAGTTGAGGACCACGTTCTTCAGGTCTTGGCTGATGTTCGGCCACCAGACGGACGACTTGGCTCGTTCTCTGCACGACGAGAGTCCTTGATGGCTTGCGTGTAGGCGCTGCAGCACCTCCCTACGCTGGGTCCTTGGGATGACTATCCGATCCTGGAAGGTGATGAGGCCATCGCACGTCGACAGTTCGCTCTGGACCGTGGAGTACGGCACCAGACTCGGTGGCACCCAAGCGGCGTGGCGCGGCCAGCCGCCGGTGACGTACCTGTTGACGGCTTGAAGCTCGTCATCTTCTGTTGTGGCCTTTCGGAGCTCTTGTAACCTGGCGTTCGAGGCCGGCCAGGACGCTTGGACGGCGTCCACGTGGGCCGCCACCTCGCTCGCCAGGGCGTGGCTGCTGTCATCCGATTCTGGCAGTGGGCTGCGGGACAGTGTGTCAGAGACAATCAGTTCCCTTCCCGGCACGTGCTGCACGTTGCAGTTAAACCGCAACATCCGCATCAGCAGCCTCTGGCAGCGGACTGGCGCTTGGTGCAGGGGTTTAGTACTGAACAGGGGTACCAGAGGTTTGTGGTCGGTTTGCAGGGTAAAACAGGGCAGACCCACCAGGTACCTGGAGAACTTCTCGCAGGCCCAGACAGCAGCGAGACACTCCTTCTCGATTTGGGCATACCTCTGCTCAGTCTCAGTCAGGGTTCTGGAGCAGAATGCCACCGGTTTCAGGACTCCGGCGTGTTCCTGTTGGAGCACTGCTCCCAGGCCATAGGAGCTTGCGTCAGCGGATACCACTGTGGGCAGAGATACGTCATAATATTGCAGGTTGGGCGCTTTGCCCAGGAGTTCTTTACAGGCTTTGAAGGCCTGTACCTGGTGTGGGGGCCCCACTCCCACGTTGCGTCCGACTTGAGGAGGTCGGACATCGGTTTTGTCATGGTTGAGAGGTTCGACGCGAACCTACCTAGGTAGTTCAACATGCCCAGGACTCTGCGGAGTTCTTCAACCTTGGTTGGCGCGGGCATATCTTCCAGCGCTCGGATTTTCTCCGGGTCAGGCTTCATGCCGTTGGCTCCCAACACGTGACCGAAGTAGGTCAGCTCCTCTTTCCTGAACTGGCACTTCTGGTAGTTCAGTGTCAGTCCGGATTCCTTGACAGCTTCGAGGACCTTCTTCAGGCGGGCGTCATGTTCAGTCCGGGTCCGACCATGGACCAGGATGTCGTCCACGATGACTTCCACCCCTTCATGGTCCTGCAGCAGTTCCTGCATCTTTCGCTGGAAGATCTCACTGGCTGAGGTAATGCCAAACGGCAGTCTCTGGAAGCAGAACCTGCCGAAGGGCGAGATGAAGGTGGTTAGTTCCTGACTCTCCTCCTCCAGAGGGATCTGCCAGAATCCACTCTCTGCAT
>VOPJ01012178.1:0-14936 GCA_014673585.1 Semibalanus balanoides
TCATGTTCCTACGCCTATGTAAGTGTTTATTATAAAGCAATTAATTAATGCCCAGCTTCAAATGTGAAATATACATGGAAATGTTGTAAGGCCACCAGTGTCGATTTGTATCCTTTTGGAGGGACCGCCCCCCCCCCCCAAATGATTAAAAATGTCAACATTAAGCCTTTGGCATTGCATGGTAAGAAGCAATTTATTTTATTTTAAAGTTAGCATTGGGGCCTCCCAATCATTGTTCAGCAAATGACTCCCTGTGTAAAGCTAAAAAGCCCTATTAACTTGCATTGTATTAGAGCTGGTAATCACGTTATCAAGTATTTGTTTCATGCGGTAAAAATGTTTGGACCCGATTTATATGTTAAGCTCTAACACACATCAGGTTCTTGATCCAGATGAACTTAAACAATATACATGTGCAAAATATTGCAAAGCGCTTAGGGAATTGAATATACATTACAATAACTTAATACATGTTTTTTAGTTCTTGGTGCCTATTAAAGAAAACAGTTCGCCTTCAACATGAGGTTTTTAACTGAAATAGCAGATTTGTAAGGCAGATCAAAAATGGGTTGTGGGAGAAAGAATTACCTCGCTACGTTAACCTGCGCCCCGCTTGGGGAGATAATATCTGCTTCCTCCTCCTTCCAGATTGTCTCCACAACTCAAAAGCTATGGTACATGTCGCCGTGAGACTTACAGTACATATTGCTGCATCGATTCTACGTACCTACGGCTTTTCACAAAATTTCAACGAAATTGATATAATTTTTAGAAAATAATTACGTTTTAATGACGTCATATCATGCCATTTTTGGTCAAAAAACAATAAATAATTGGAAAATCGTAGAAAGTCAAGTTTTGTAGCAGATTGCAAGTTTTTCATCCCTCAAAATACCAAATACATGTTTTTTCATACAATTTTCCCCAAATAAAACAATATTTTTAAAGTGTTATCAAACGAAATATATATGAGAAAACTTATATGGAAGATATCCAAACAAAATTTAAAATAAATATTTTTATTTTGACTCTTTCGTGGCTCCCTAACTATAAGTAGGGAAACACGTGCAACCGAGAACATGCAGCTCCAGCTTCCCAGGGTGCGCACTGAGCACGCACGTACATTTTTCAGTTATCGGGCATGTGCTCTATGGAACACCACCCCAGCGAATGTGCGAGAGTCGCGGACGTCGGCCATGTGTCGCAGGCGCTGCAGGAAGTGGTTGAGCGTGAGTTAGCCGTGGCTATTTTACGTAGTAATTTTAGCCGTAGTTTACGTGAGTATGTTTTGTGTTGTATTGCTGCTTAGGTTTTTGTGATTATGCCGATTTTATTGTGTTTACTGCCATGACACTTGGAAGTGGACTAAAAGCCATGTCATATATGGAGCGCCAAACGAAATAAAATGATGATGATGATGATGGAAGTAACTAATGACACATTTTTAAATTACGTTTTATTTGCCTATTGAACAGACATAGGAACATTAAATGCCACTGCTGTATTTCTGAGGACAAAACTGGTCTAAACATGCCTTGTTTATTAAGATTAATACATTTCAAATTTGACCTGTTATGACCTGAACTTGACTTTTAATGGTGTCAGGTAGTGAAAATGGTTCCTTCTATATAATTATACATGTAAAATAACCCCATAAAACATGTGTCTACTGTCGCATGACTTTCGTAGACCTCTTGCCAACAGTGACCTTTGTGACATAATATTGAACTTAACCTTTGCTTACAATTTCACTGTTTCTCCATGAGAGAGATTAATTATACCTTTGACAGTACTTTGTGCGATAATAGTCTCAAGCTAAGGCTTTGGATGGACAATATAGCCCATAAACTCAAATATCTCAATTTTGACCTTTGACCTGACCGTGACCTGACATGTTGCCTCATTTGGCAACTTTCGGGTGCTATTTTGATGCGTCTCATTGAGAAGCTTTCGGTTGCCGCCTTGCGCGTCTCGCTGTGGCTATTGGTTCGGAAGATAACCAGGGGCTTTGAATCCGACCCTCCCCTTCCCCAGCGGGCGCGTTCGGCCGTGGATACCACCAAGCCGGGCGGGTGTTAAGTATTCGACACAGAACTAGTGGGCCTATTTTAGAAGACGCTGTTTCGTACCCCAATCGGAGTACGAAACTTCACCAGAGGTATTAATTCACATCCGCTGGCGTCAGAATTGCGTCGTACGCAGATTCTGCCGCAAACTAGACGTAATTATTTGTATGAGTAAATAGTAGGTACACTTAAAAATGTTCAGCGCCATGGTAAAAAACAGCATGTTTTCTCGGCTTATTTTAAGCAGGCTAAATGGGTGCTACACTTTTGAAAAAGTTTAAGCAGGCTAAATGGGATTTAAATTAGCACCCATTAGCCTGCTTAAAATAAGCTGAGAAAACATGCTGTGTTTTACCATGGTGCTAAACTTGTTAACATTGTATTGATTGTTATTACCACCAAGGCGGTTCATTGACTGCCGACTGGGACAGTGAATTGATGTTCGTATTAGTACCAAATTGCTTTTTGGGCCAATATACATGACGTCATATATTGTCATGAAGGCCATGAAGAAGAAAAGAGAAACAGTGCCCATTTTTCGACGGATTTTTATATATCGTTCAAACAAACATAATATTCGTCTTTTCAAAAAAGATGGAAAATATAGCCTTTTCTCATGTTATGATGATAAAAAATATGACGAAGAAAATATTAAATAAAAAATAAAAATAAATGATTTCGCCTTGCACCTGAAGAAGCCGCAAGGCGAAAGTTTTTGTTGTTGTTGATTTAATATTGTCTTCGTCATATTTTTTACCATCATAACATGAGCAAAGGCTATGTTTTCAAAAAAATATATATATACACTATGCTCATCACAGCCATTCAATATTATATATATATATAATATATGATATATATATATATATATAATATATATATATATATGTGTGTGTGTGTTATATAAATCGTCTTTTCAGTACAAAATACTTGGTATATCCCAATTTCAAGACAACTTTTAACGTGACCTATTCCCTTTAACCCTATTATTGTCGGGGGAGCTAAAACGACCCCTGAAGGTTTGTCCGCTCTTGTCCCCAAAGGAGTATAGAGATACGGCCATCAATATTTTTTGACTTTTCCTGAATATTCAAATATTCATTGGGCACATTTTGATTTGTTTGTGGGTCGTGTTTGGGTTTTCAGCGTGACTCGGCTTTATAGATATTCAGTTTCCATTCTCTAAACGTTGTAGATATTAGCTTACGACTTTCACAGCTTTCCTTACTGTTTTGTGCAAGCATGTAAAAAAATCGGTTGCCTTCAGGGAAGTATTTTCCTTCAGGGACATATTTTGGAAGGTGTTTTGGATCACTGGTATTGCATCGAAATCTGAAAGATAAGAATTTTGAAATCCGTGAAACTTGTTAGCTGTTCACCTTGTATTATTTGTTATTTTTTGGCTGCCCACAAGCGACTCCAGGAACGGATTTTGGAGGTCATGCGAACATACATATTGTGTTTAGGAACTCAATATTTAGCGGTGGGCGATTCGAGTAATATCATTACATGGATCACAATTGTATTTGGCAATGCAGTTCCAGGGGTGGCTGACGCAAGTGCATGATCCATTGCTATGGGCGTCTCCAGGGATGAAATTCGGGGGAGTTGTGGACCCAAGACGTGTATCTACATAGCAAAATATATCAACTTGAAACTTGGTTACCTGTGTTAGCAATGCCTTGTGCACGTTTCATATTTAAAAAATGGTTTCCCTAGGGCGACTACAGGGACAGATTTTTGGGGCATGTGCTTGATTCCGTTCACACGCATTGTGTTTAGTGCCCTTGAACGCTATTTTGCAGTAGGTAATTGAATACATATCATCTGCATGGATCATAATTATATTTCGGGGAATAGACGGTTCCAGGGGTTAAATCAAATAGAAATTGTGGACCCATGGCGTGACACTACATAGCAAAATATATAAATAAGCAAAGATAAAGATAACAAAAGACAAGGCTCAATTCACCTCCCTTTACTCTCCTGAGCAGTGAGCAGTCCACTGCACAAATACAAAAGTTGCATTAATCACTTTCTCATGCATACACATGTAATTTTAAACATCTTAAACATAAATCAAAGCGGCGAAAATATGATTGCGATATCTTTAGATACCCCTTGGAATTGCCCGCAAGGACGCCATTAGGTTCATTTCCCCAAGCGTAAAAAGAAGTATATTTTAGAGCATATAATTAGGTTTCAAAATCCACCGGCGCAACCGCCACCGATCATGACCTGACCCTGACCGGCAAGCCGGTCGGCGGCGGCCGAGCCGTGGCCTCTGACGTCACACTGTGTACAGTCTCGAAGATGGCCGAGTGAGGCCGGCGCCCAGTCCCGTTCAGAGGCTACGTTTGGCAAATATTGTTCATACAATTGTTCAAAGTACCATTTGTATCGGTCGGAGGAAGTTGGCAATTGGTCACGATCTCTTTGGATAGCTAGGCTAGTGGACAGAGCTAGGGTTTGCAACATGCGATGCTCCGTTTGTCCGTCACTGGCCGAGACCCCGCTCCGTAAGCCGAGTCGGCGGCGCGCAGTACTCAGCTCGCGTGTCGCGAGGAACGATTCTGCGCGTGAGGCGCAAGCGGGAGTGAGCCTTAGTAACGACAACGGGAGCGCTTGGCTTTGATGCAGCCGTGCAACCAACCTAACCATCTTATGGCTTTGTATTCTATAATACATTGACGTCCAGAGCATGACGGATCGGTAGACATATAATTTGTCTGCATTTTCGTCATATCATAGGCGATAGCCCCGGCCAAGCGAAAGGGGCGCGATTTCGGACAAAATGCCCGTTTACAAAAAAGGCGCTCGATTTTTTTTTTAATATGCATCGGTAGATTCTACGTGAACTCAGCTTTCAAATGTTGTATCTCCCGTAGTTTGACACCTTCAAACCCTTCCAACAAACCGCGCAGGAGAAGATGGTGGGAGGTCAAACTGCACCTTTCACTTTCAGCGCCATCTTCAGTGTTTCAGTTATGTCAGCCATGGGTCAGCCGAGCAATTCCATTCTAGAAGTGATTCAAAGTCATGCGTTCGACTCTGACTTACGATATTTTTATCTCCCTTGATAGTCTCTGAGACCAAAGACGGTAAAAGCTCATGCTGCTTTTGTGTCGAAGCGAAAACATTAGTTTCCAAAGCGCAGAAAGTGCCGAAATCGATCGCTGGAGCCCATGGAGGTATCTCGATGCAAACGTTTCTGTGAAAGTTTTCCAAACAGGTTTTGAGTGTACCCGTTGGTGTTACTGCGTGCCCTTTGAGCTAGGGATGTGTTGACAAGCGTCAGATATATTGTTTTATTTATTACAAAATATTGTACAATAATTAATTCATACATAAATACACATACGGAGTATATGATTGGGGGGGGGCCCAGGGGGGGGCAAATCAGGCTGTTCTTTACCTTTTCTCCGGACGGAATACGGGTGCGTGATGACGTCACTAGAACGAAGGAGAGCGGGGCAACTTCGCACAGAGGCGGCAGTCGCCTATTACCGGAACACCAGCATCACAACACTCGGGAACAAAACGTGACAACACAGAGCCACGGGGACTGGTCCGACCAGCGGGAAGACTTCGCGGGTCCGCTCGGTCAACGGCAATAAACAATATCAAGTAGTGGGAATTTCGCGGCTTAACCTAATGACTTAGACTATGAGTGGACTGATATACGACTAGATGCTGACGTCAGGCTGCTGCGGGCTGCTGGGCGGCTGCCCTAGTTACTGCTGCCGGGGCTGCTGAGGTAGCCTGCTGCTTGCTGCGGCTGCTGCGGCTGCTGGTAGCTCTGCTGCGGCTGCTGCTGGGCCGCACTTGGTGACGGTCTGCCACGTTCTGCTGGGTTCGGGTCCACCCCTCCACGGTCTGCACGTTTGGCTGGTGTGGTGGTGGTTGATTTACTGCCACCTGCGGCTCGTTTCTGGCGTCTGCGTCTCGCCACCTTCGTTACGAGATCTGGTCACGAAACTGGGTCTGGAACTGAGTTCTGGTAGCGTGGTGGTCACCGCGTCTGAAACCGGCAAGCACACCGAAAAATGGCGGGACGTCAGACGGGGACACACGAGACGGTGTGACATTCAGACGGACACACGGATACGGTGGAGACACTCAGACGGACACGGAGACGGTGGGACATCAGACGGACACACAGAGACGGTGGGAAATCAGAGCGGGACACATGAGATGGGCTGGGCATCAGACGGGAACACGGAGACGGTGGGAACATCAGGGCGGGACACACGGAACGGTGGAACAATCAGACGGGGACACACGGAGACAGTGGGACGTCAGAGCGGGACACACTGAGATGGTGGGAACGTCAGACGGGACACACGGAAGACGGTGATGAACGTCCAGACGGAACAATTGAAATGTGGGACGGTCAGACGGGAACACACGGAGACGGCGAGACGTCAGGACGGGACACACAGAGACGGTGGGAACATCAGAACGGGACACCACGAGGACGGGGGACATCAGACGGGGCACACGAAGACGGCGCGGACGTCAGACGGGACCACCACGGAGAACGGATGGCGACATCAGACGGGGACACACCGGATACGGTGTGACTCAGGGGGACACACGGAGACGGTGTGGGACATCAGGACGGGACACACGGAGACGGTGGGACATCAGACGGGACACACGGAGACGGTGGGACATCAGGCGGGACACACGGAGACGGTGGAACATCAGACGGGACACACGGAGACAGTGGGACGTCAGACGGGACACACGGAGATGGTGGGACATCAGACGGGACACAGGGGCAGACACGTCATGTGTTCACCGACTGTGCTGGACAAGAATCTGACCCAGATGTCAACTGATCTGTGGCAAATTCGGTGTTTGCGCTGTCAGAATCAGCAAGTAGACGAAGTACAGTTATTCATAATTATGTGGATGCTTCGGGCATCAATGCAACGTTTTTACCAAGAGCTTTAAATCATGACAAGAGAAATGATCACGTTGTAGAGGATGGTCCGAGGCAGATAACACCGCCGCCCCAGTGGTGATGATTTGCAGCTTCTGACCTGCGGGATGCGCTGGGTGCTGGTGACGGTGACGGTGACCGGGTACTGCTGCGCCTGCGTCTGGGTGAAGGTGTCCGTCTCGGTGACGGTCTCGTGCTCGTCCTCGGTGAAGACCAGGGTGGAGGTGACAGTCTCCACCTGGGGCACCACCACGGTGTTGGTGCGGTAGGCGATCTTGGTCTCCTCCTGGTACTCGGAGCCGCCGGCGCGCGTGGTCGTCTCAGCTGCCACCACCGTCTGCGGTAGAACTCGGTCTCGGTGACGTAACTTGTAAGAGCCGTGGTCGGCAGGAACTCGGGTGGCGGGTGTCCTACACGGTCCCGGGATCACACGCCTTTGGTCCAGGTCAGGATGTACTTTGGTTCTCGTCACAGGCACTTGCCGCCAGCACCACCTCCCGGCACCGCCGCCATAACCGAAACCGCCGACAGCACCACCGAAGCCGGCACCGCCAGCAAAGCCGCCGCCAACAGCGTTGAAGGAGGTGTCGAGGGCGGGGGCGGCACCGCCTGTGCCACCGTATCCTTGCGAGGGGGCGGCGGCGGCAGGGGCGCCATATCCCTGGTTGACCTGCCGCTTCTCCACCTGTTTGGGTGGAGGCGGCCACCACCAGACACAACAGAGCAACGTGACGCAGCATCTGCAACAGAGAGGTGCGGAGCCCAGTCAGACACGGAGACATGGTCAGACGGTGTGGGAGTTAATCCGGCATAGGCTGGGGTCTCAATCGAACGCCATGAGCTGGGGGAGCGCTTTACGCCTCACCTCGTTATCTTACGAACCAATAATCGCAGCGAGATGGCAAGGCGGCAATCAAAAGCACTCAATAAGACACATCTAAAGCACTTGCGAAATTTTCCAAAATATGGTTACATGACAGGTCAGTCAGGTCAAAGAACAAATGTAAGTTGTTTGAGTTTTGGGCCATACATTTCATCCAAAGCCTAAGATTGAGACTATCATAACACAAAGTGTTCTCAAAGGTATGATGCACCTCCCGTATAAGCAAAAGTGAAACTGTAAGCAAAGCTTAAGGTCAAGATCAGGTCAAATCAGGTCACTATTGCAAGAGGTCATATGACGTATGTTTTATGGTTTATTTTGCACATATAATTTTATTTTAGCAGCCATTCAAACACCTCGCACGATATAAGGTCATGGTCAGGTCATATCAGGTCAAAACTTAAAATGGATAAATACAAATACAAAAGACATGCTTCGAACCAGTTTTGTCTCAGAAATACAGTAGCTCCGTTTATTTCGTATCTGATAAAAAAAAATCCCAGAAACTTACTTTAAAAATGACGTCATGTGGTATTAATATTTGTGAAGCCACTAGTCATTAAGAAATAAAGATACTTCTTTTTCATTTGGTTTAGCATTGTATATGTTTTTTTTTCTTCAAACAAGTATTCCGGCTTTTGACAATAAAAAGGATAATTGCACAAAAAAAAATGTGTCAAAAACAAAAATGTGTAAAATCCGACATTTACGTTTTCTATCCCTTGACATTTTCTATTTTTGCGTTTTTGTATTCCATTTTACTTTATGAATGGCTTTTGTACAGCCTGTTATAGTTCAGCTGATACTTGCGTCAAACTCGTGTATAGTGACGTCACTTAATTTTTATATAACTCTAAAAATTTACTTTTTTCACTAAAGATGTAAAATTGGTGTAGAAAAGGTACCCAAAGTTTTGCGTTTTCCCACTGTTCATTTTTTAGCTACGTTTTTCTTTCCCCAGCCAAAGGTGGGTTGGATTAGGTGAAAGGGACCAATTGTCTACCCCTGGGTCACCGAGACAAAGCGCGGCGCAAGCTTGCGCCATGCGCTGGCCCAGTGACTCTCCCTAGGGACCAGTTGACCAGTTTACAACAGTCATTGGTCAATGGATGTCATTTGTGGTGCGAGAGTCCCTCCACACGCCAGGCCGTGGGAGCGTCCATTTATCATTATATACCGGCCGTCTGGTGGCCTCGGAGGCCGCTGATGACCAGGTGAGCTGCCTGCGGAGCGTCAGGCCTGCTGCAACATCACGAGATCCCGCCACACTTCGAGACCGGAGCAGATACCTACTCGACAACAGCAGTCGGATTCAGAAAGGATGTCATATGTATGATACCGGAAGACTAAAGTTTCACAGCGTAACAGCTTAATTTGGCGGACGCTCTATGCTGCTAGAGCCTAGAGGGGGAATCATGCGCAATTATATCGCTGAAATCGTGGTGCATGTAACAAAACAGTAAGCTGTGAACAGTTTGTGTTTTGATTTATATAATCGAGCTTTTAAGTCGAATGTTGTTGCATCTACTACACAACAGCTTACAAGGCGTTCACAAGTCTCTGTGCAACATCCAAACGTGCTTTTTGATTTTAGTATATTGCTGATTTGTTTTAATCAGTTTTTTTTTTACAAAATAAGTGTTGCTCACAACTGATACTTTCTAGTCTTATTTTCTCTTAACCATATGCTGTGCAAGCAGTCATAATTATCTTAACGTGCGAGGGGGAATAAATTTCCCCTACAAAAAACACGATTCTCGGAGAAACCACGTCAGTCGATTTCAATGGGCGGAGAACCATTATTTGGATATCATTGAAAGGGGGCAAGGCAGGGAGGGCTAGGGGAGAGAGGCCCTTTTTCTTTTCTGACACTTAAGTGTGTTTTTTTCAAAAAAGGAGGTCCGAGAGGAACAATATATATATATTTTGGGTGGTTTTTGACAAGGTCATTGCATTCAATGTTGTTCGACGAATTTCAAACAACAATAATTTTTGAGCCTTGCATGCGCATACCTTACTGGTCTTCAATATATCAAGACAGGTTTACCTAAAAATAGGCTATTCGGGGGTTTACGATTTTTTATTCTTCTTCTGTTAACAAATATGTTCTGTTCGTGTTTGCTTAAGACGATATGAACGTCATATGTGGGCGGTATTTGCTGTAATTTGTTAAATGTAATATATTGCGCATAAGCAGAACGAAGTAAACAGCGTGGAGGCCCCACACACGTCACGCTTTTTTATCATAATGCTAATTTTAGCCTGGGCCTAGTTTTGATCTAATTTGAGGAAGGGTATCGCCTCCAATTTTGTGTACCATTGTGCACCTTTGACAACAAATATGTAAAATTCCAGTATGTATAATGTATATTGCATTGAAAATATTTCTGGTGCATTTATTGCACCGCAAACTACGAAGCAACGCAAACGTGTTAAACATAAAACCCTCCCAAGACAGGAGCCTGGCACCGCCTCTGCTCAGCAGATTTTCTTTAAACTTTGATAAAAAACGTGTAAATTAATGTTACGAAATTTAATAAATTGTAAAGACTCTAGGCTCACCAGTTTAGGAGCAGCACGCAAAAAAAAAGAAAAAAAAGAGGCAAAATCTGCCCCTGCAGGGAATAGGGTTCAGTGAATGATGGATTGGATTAAATAAAAGTTAAACCAAAGCATTGTGCTCCAACTGTTCAATTTCCAACGTTATTTACCATTGCAATAAAACAAACCATACTCCTTCCGTCACAAAAAAAAATCACAGGAATCCTGTGTCATGTTATTTTGCATTTAAAAGAAACGGCACGCTTGATATATTTCAGTGAAGAGATTGCATAATCCAATGAAATTGAACAGAAACTAGTTAATTTGTTAAAGTTCCCTTGCAAAACTTTTGCCGAATCGCAACAAAGCTCAAATTTTTCGATCAATTTAAATAAAAGACATCTAATGAATGTTTCGGATAGATATAGCCTGAGACCTGAATTAAGATTGATGCTTTATGTAACAGCTTCAGTTGAAGGTTAAAAGAGCCTAGTCTGGCCAGATCAAACTGTTCGGCTAAGCCCGCAGCCTGGCTTGTAGCCACTAGCAGCCGTACTGAGTTGATCACCACACATACACACACCGGCTCACCACGGAATCACACACACACAACCACAGCCGGCACTGGGAGACCTCTCGACAGCTGCTCACCTTGTCTTGTCAGTCAGCCGCCGCGGATGTACACTGATGTTCAAGGAGAGCGGCCCAGTCCACCTTTATAGTGCCCGCCGCGCCGTCCCTTTCCCGTGGTGTCAGTGGTTTGGCGGTCGCGCCGGTGCCGACCTGCCCTCACGGCGGTCAGAGCAGCAGACAGAGGAACCACGGGATCCTGGTCAGAGGCAGCAGACAGAGGACCACGGGATCCGTCAGAGGCAGCAGACAGAGGACCACGGGATTCTGTCAGAGGCAGCAGACAGAGGACCACGGAATCCTGGCATACCCCTGTCTCAACCTCGGCCAGATAGGCACCAGGCTATATGACCAGCGTGCATAGCTGCACAGTGCATTGGCAGACGTCCGGGCCACGAACCCACGAGCACGTCTGTGGTGTTCCCAAGCGGACAGCAGCCTCGTATATAGCAGCACTTTCCTGCAGTCAGACATCAACTCACAGAACCTGCACCAACACCTCCATCTTTCAGTCGTGCTGCCATATGTGAGCCCCATCTGATGTACCACTGAGAAGGTCACACCTCGGAAAAATAGCAAACGCTTACATTTATTGATTGTGTCAGGCGTCAAATTTCAGTACTCTGAACGAACAACACATATAACGTACACCTTGCGGTGTAACCTTTGGCATTATGCAGCTGATACCTTTGGCATTACTAACATACTGATTGAAATTGGTGTCGTGGCTTGACAGTGTGCAGATTGATAGAAGTGAGAACTGCCAAAGGTATGCCTCGGCTTCCATGCTCTTATTATATCAGATACACTGACAAATAGGTATGTAAGCTTAGTAGCGTGTTTGCAAATATGTCAAATAGGCAATTACAAAAAAAAAACGTGTTTTGAATGGATGGATTTGAGTTGAGGAACTCGTGCTAAGCATATAGCTTGTTGCGCAGATCCTGAACCTAAACCCGATCTCACAATTCCTGGTGTCCGGCGTAACTTATAGGCGAAAGTTTCCACGTGCCCGACATACCTGAATATGGTCCGCTCCGCCCTCTGACGTCACCTGGCCTTGAATGCGACCACTGCCACCGGGCCGCAGGTCATCCGAGCCCATCCCACTGGTATCGACACATTGTACGCAACTTTTCTCGGCATGAAGCCATCGACAACCACTGGCCTAGATGGAGTGGTAAAAACGTCGCTATGTTTCAGCCAATATTTTGCTGGCTTCGGTCATGTGCTCCTAGACATTGTGAACTCCAGTTTGACCAGCGGGCACTAAGGGGTAGTATGGGCGCAAATTGACCTTAGTTGTCGGCGCGCCCGAAAACCTCAATAAACAAACAAACCAAGGGGTAGTACGTCATGATCACACCTATCCACAAAGAAAAAGTCGCCAGCAATCCCCCTGACACGCGCCCTATTTCCATTTTGCCTGGCATAATGCAAATAGTAGAGCGCATTGCGCAGAGACAGCTAGTGACTTATCTAGATTGCCACCGTCTCTTAGCCTCAGCTCTCCCACCGTCTCTTAGCCTCAGCTCTACCACCGTCTCTTAGCCTCAGCTCTCCCACCGTCTCTTAGCCTCCGCTCTCCCACCGTCTCTTATCCTCAGCTCTCCCACCGTCTCTTAGCCTCAGCTCTCCCACCGTCTCTTAGCCTCAGCTCTCCCACCGTCTCTTAGCCTCAGCTCTCCCACCGTCTCTTAGCCTCAGCTCTTCCACCGTCTCTTAGCCTCAGCTCTCCCACCGTCTCTTAGCCTCAGCTCTCCCACCCGTCTCTTAGGCCTCACCGCTCTCGTCACCGTTCTCTTATCTCAGCCTCTCCCCCGTCTTTAGCCTCTAGACTCTCCACAGTCCTCTTAGCCTCAGCCTCTTCCCAGCACCGTCTTTTAGCCTCGCTTTCCACCGTCTCTTAAGCCTCGAGATCTCCCACCGTCTTCCTTACCTCAAGCCTCTCAAGACCACCGTCTCTTAGCTCAGCTCTCCACCGTCCTCTTAGCCTCAGCTCTCCCACCGTCTCTTAGCCTCAGCTCTCCCACCGTCTCTTAGCCTCAGCTCTCCCACTGTCTCTTAGTCTCAGCTCTCCCACCGTCTCTTAGCCTCAGATCTCCCACCGTCTCTTAGCCTCAGCTCAGCACGGGCATCGAAAATAGCACTGCTTAGAAACGGCGCGAAACGTTATAACCGATCGCGTCTTCTGCACAATGGATAATGGTAAAAAGTCAATTTTGACCTTGCTCAATAGTTCAAAATGCTTCGATGTCGTTCCCCGCCAAAAACTCCTGAAAAAATGTCGCACTCTTTGGTGTGGAGACTCGGTGGTTTAGGGACTATCTGTCGGGGCACGCGCAGCAGGTGCGCGTGCGTGGCGCGGACGATACCAACATCACGTCACGGCCACGAGAGAACAACATCGGCGTCTGCCAGGGAGGCAGCCTCAGCTGTGTGCTTTGTATGCTGCATACCTTGACCTCAGTCTGTATGCGCCTGACGGCGTTACCATCGTACAGTTCGCAGATAACGTCCATATTTTAGTCGCTGGCAAAAAACATGACCTGGCCAGCAGCATATTTCCCATAGAAGCGATGCGTGGTATTCTCTATCGGTGGTTTTTCCAAAACTTCTTGAAGGTAAAAATGGCAAAGACGCAGATGCTCGTACTCGGCAACCCGGCTATGCTTTGAAACCTCGGCTCCCACCCGGCACTGTTAAGTTCGGCTTTACAGTAATTGTTGGCGATGCGAGTTCAGTTAAGAATTTGGGAGTGCAACTTGATCGCCACCTTAGTTTCCAAGCACATATTGACGCCATGTCCTCGAAATGTACATGAGGCATTCTCATTGCATTGAGCCACGCACGTCATGTTTTTCCTGCAAACGCACTGCAAATTATTGTCAAAGAAATTGTTCTGCCTGCGGCGGTGCGGTACTATATGAGTGCGTATGGTTCGTGTGGAGTAACACAGATGCATCGCATTCCAAAGATTGTCAGCTTCAGCGCACGTATGATCAGTGGAAGGTGACGTAGTGACCCCATTTCTGACGCCATCGAGAAGCTCGGCTGGATGCGAGCCACCGAACTCACCGAGTATAACACAGTATACACAGTACAGTGTGCGATCACCACAGGCCATCCCGCATATATCTGTGACACCATCGGGCCGCGTGCACGAGAGCTGCACCATCACAACACCAGGCGCGCTGAACACATCACTAGATCGCGAATCCGAACCGAGGCCGGACGACGTAGGCTGTGCACCGTGATGTCAAGCTGTTGAAGAGTTACGGGCCGGATCTGGGCTCTCCTGCTTGCCATGCTAGTCTGAAGCGTGCAATATTGACGTCACGACCCTGATGTGATTCGATTGTTTTATCTGCACCGTGTTAGCTACTTTAGTGGCTCTTAACCCAATATCTCGTTTCATCTATAATAACGTGCCAGGTGAAGAGCTATCGTTGATGTGGACTCTCGGTAAAAATATGCCTGAATCTGAAGCTGAATCATCCCAGTCAGAGGCAAATAGCGAGCACCGAAGCGACTCAAACCCAGGTTGCCACTACTGGGTGAGGTCAAGAGCACAGCGCTCTCCCGGCTAGACTACAGGGACGGACGGTTTCGGAATATTTCCTCCTCATCCGTATGTGTACTGTCTTTACAGATTAGGACATAAACTACGAGGCATTGAAATCAGTAGAAACCGAACACAAAATGAATTAATTCAGCTTCAGTGTCTTATGCAGTTCACATCTCAAACATTCCACACAAGTATGAAGAGCGTCAGAAAATTTGGTCTGTCATTGTCATAACATTGCTAACTTATTTAGTTTAGTTTAAGAAATGATCATATTTAAAAATATTTCGACTGTATTTGTGA
>VOPJ01012179.1:0-14943 GCA_014673585.1 Semibalanus balanoides
AAATCGGAGGGGGTGTGGTATACATTTTCACTCTTACCTTGGTGATTTGTCCTGGAATTGCCCATATGCTAGTGGTGTTTATTTTTAGCGGTATTTGCTAGCGGTGTTTTTTTTTGCGGAGTTTAGTTGGGGCAATGCTTCTAGTAGCGAAAGTCTATCTGGCGCCTATACCGATAATTGTGTAATTCCATACTGATTTTGGCGCCTTTGAAATATCTCAGCAACTAGAGTGAATCAGCAAAAAATGAAGTAATAGCTAAATTAAGAAAAATATGTTCTATAGAACACTGTCAACAGCTCCACATGACCCATGTGAGTAGGTACGTACACTTCCTTTAAATTGTTTTGATCCGTTTTTCATGAACATGATCGTAAATATAGACAGAAAATGAAAATACTTTTGATCGCGTTTTACATGAAGATGATCGCAACTACATGCAGAAAATGGAAAATAAACATCTTATTGCTCATTTGTAATGCTTAAAAATCATTTATGTTTAGCTTTGCGTCATCATCAAATTTAAATTTAATTCTGGTAATGACGATTGACGAAAACCCGAATATAAAGGGTTTTTGCACTTTTGTGCATTATTACAAATTAATAAAAGGTCTTAAATTGTATATTTTAGCTTGTGTATATAAATACCGATTTCTGCGACTTTCGAGTTGGAACCTGAAATGTTGCTATCTGGGCCATTGCGACTGCAGCGACGCGAGATGACCTCTGCGCAACACAAACGTAGCGGGCAGTAGTCACTCGAGCGGGCATACCAGAATCTTCAGTCCACCTCCACGTTACGGCAGACCGCAGACATGCATCAACGCAGACATGCACTGTGATCAAAGACCAAACTTTTGCTTGATCACCACCTTCTGAAATGTCTTACTAGTTTCTGAGCCACGTTTCCTTGACGAAAAACGACGACAACCACATGTGCTGCAACGGCCACATAGTGTCACTGTCAGGACTGGAGCAGAAGCACAGCTTATGTATGTGTTTATGTACCATGTCGGAAATTATAGATGAAATTAACAGCGCCAGTTCGTTTCGTCTTCGATGTTCACAATAAAGTTGTGGGCAATCTGCTCATTAGAGTGGATGTGTTTTGTTTGTTGAAGTTTCGTACATGAAAACCTCAATTTCACAAAGCTATTTGAAAAAGACCCTGATTAAAAATGCATAATTTTGGGAAAATCTTCCCACTTCACTCTAGATTTCAGTGAAAATGTCTCAAACTGGCAGCAGTGTTTCCACTGTTTTATTATCTTAACCTTTCATATTTCTTGCAATCGCTTACAAAAATACGTCACGAGAGGAACACACCATCACACCCTCGAACATACGTACATGCAAGACACCTATATTTGGAAGCAACAGCAAAAGGACACAGCCAAGGAGAAGGAAGGCCGTTTCAGGTGCGTCTTCCCAATGCGTCCCCTATAGTTATCTGAAAACATTCAGTTTTCAGAAGTAGGGGGACGCATATCCCCCTACGTCCCCCCTCAAATACAGCCCTGATCTACTCCGAACTCAAAAGTTTTAACCGCCACATACGTTGGACGAAATTGCCTACTAAGAGTGTGATAGAAAGCAGGTCGCATCCATAAACAGCTCGATCCCAACTTGATCAGACATTCATGAGCGCCGTTGGAAGTTCTGGCTGGCATGACGTTGGACGATTCTCGCCTACGTTGGATGAAATTCCCTACTAAGAGTGTGATGTGAAGCAGGTTTCATCTCTATAAACAGCCCGCTCCAAACTTGATCAGACATTCATCAGCGCCGTTGGAAGTTCCGGCGGGCATGACTCGCCGGCGTTAGGTGTCAGTGTTGATGTCCTGTCGTTAGACGGAGCTGAACCCCGATCGATGTCAGGTCTGTACTGCCCTCCTCCGGCGAGGCGGAGCCGGAAAGTGGGCGTAGCTGAGGCAAAGGTCACTCGCAGGTTCATGTGTACCTACCTACTGTTTATCCTAAATGTTTGGCGCGAGGAGTTGGCTACTTTACTGAGAGATTATGTAAGGGAGCATTGCAATCTAATCCCAAATGACTAATCATATCCGATATCCATCCACTCGGACTAGAAAACTCCATTATTGATTAGCTGTTTTCAACGAAATAAAATGCCCGAAGTTTTGATGGGAGATGGGGTCAGATGGGGCCACAATGTAATGAGAATACATTAGAGGTCTACATGGGGCGGCTATCCCCATGGCTGGCCGAGCCCCACGGCTAATGGGGTGGGGCGGACGGGAAAATCTCTAGATCATAGCTGTGGCTGCGGCAGTGGCTGCATACGCCTATGAAATGCCTAAAAAATGCCTCCTGGGATTTTGCATCATCAATCTCAGCAAAACCAATCGTGGCTAAAATAAGCCTTGGCATGTTGTCATAACAGTGGACTAAAAAAAACATGTAATTTAACTAAATCCTCGCGGCTGGTTAACGGCCAGCCATTGACATTTGGTAGTGGCTGTGGCTGGCTGTGGCTGTGGGGCGGCTAGGCCAAGGAAAAGTGCAGCCATGTCGAACTCTAGAATACATGTCCATCAAGACGGTTCAGCCCAGGTTTGAGTCACCTCCGATCGAGCTGAAATTTACACTTACTATCCGCCAGAGATCCAGTAGTCCGCGCCTAGCAACCTTCGGTGTCACTCCCAGCGGCTTGACCTCCAGAGGTCAAGCAAGGTCACGACTACAAGGACAAATTTTGCACAGCACATTGTGGCCTGCCTAGAAGAGCTACGGGGATGAATCAAACGCCAAAGTATTAACGCACACTTGATCTTACTTTTCCCACATCAGCCTGACCTATCGGGGTCACCATTTGACCTTAGGTTATTTCGTGGCTCAGCCATCGGCACTATTGCACAGTAAATAACTGGTGTAAATAAAAATGTCAAAACATGACCCAGGTGATGCACTAACTAAGGCCGGCGGCTAAGCCCGACATGACCTTAAGACAAGGAGTGGCCTGGAGAGGTCGGGTCAATGTAGGAAAAGTAAGATCGAGTGTGTGCGAGCATCCTAGCGTTGGATTCACCCCCTTAGCTCTTCTGGGTTGGCCACAATGTCATGTGAATAATCAAATATGGGCTGAACCTGAGCTGTACCTTTCTCAGAAACCTTTTTTTTAATTGCCAAGGTCAAACCGCGATAGCTATAGAGTAGGTGTTTTCAGCGAAAGTTAGTGCATCACCTGGGTCACATTTGTACATGCTTTTTAATTTGTAAAATTATTTTTGCACACCAGTTATGCACTGCGCAATGGTACTGGCGGCTGAACCCAGAAATGACCTTCGGTCAAAGGCTGACCTGGAGAGGTCGAGACGATGTGGGAAAAGTAAGATCGAGTGTGTGCGAGTATTTTAGCGTTGGATTCGTCCCCGTAGCTCTTCTGGGTAAGCCACAATGTGCTGCGCGAAATTTGACCTCGTGATCTTGCTTGACCTCTGAAGTTCAAACCACTGTGAGTGACACCAAATGCTGCTAGGAGTGGACTACTGGACCCCTTGCAGATATGCTGTGCAAAGTTCAGGTAGATCAGAGATGACCCAAACCTGGGCTGAATCTGGGCTGAACCTGGGCTGTCTTGATGGACATTGAGAATACCTAATAGCATCCACTCCTGGAAAACCCCACTATAGATAGCAGTTTCGTATGAGGTACAATGCACGCTGTATTGTGCACTCTGTGTAATGGCGCACTTTAGAAGATACTCCTACCATCTTGCTCCTACCTACGTCTGCAGACGGCGGATTGTGGAAGAAAAACACACACAATCACCCGACACGAATCACTGGACAAATTGGCCGATCAGCGGAACTTAATTTATCAGTGGAGATATGCCAGAGAATCCTCTCCAATGCAGAAAGTGTCTAGATGATGAGTAAAGTCTTCGGTCCATAGACTGCCGAGCTCATTTGACACCGCCACATGCCTCTACATAGACATGCTGACATCTCTCCGCCCCATTTCAGTTGGAAGTTGCAGCTGACTCAGCGGACCGTACGGCCCAGTCCGTGAGATGTTGATGCTGGCCGATACAGAAACAAAGTCTGAATCACCCGCAGCATGGTCAAAGGATCGACTGAACTGTGCAGAACGTACCACGAAAGCAAGGTCAGCTACTGATACACTACCACTACAGGAGGAGTTGGACCCTTTGGCGCTCGTCGTGTGTTTGTTGTTACGATGCAAAACCAACACCGTTCGTATTTTTAGGCGTGGCATTTCGATTAGGTACGTGGTGGTGTTTTGAGCACGATGACGTACGTTTTGCCAGACAAGTTTGTGTAACGATTTCGCAAACAATCAAAAGAGTGACCGGGTACGGTCATACGAGGCCGAGAACCAATAAGTCGCTAACTTCACGGACATCCGAGAACCACGATGGAAAACTAAATAAAATGGCAACAACTAACCATAGCATACGTATAAACTGTGCATATGATCCATTAGCTCACGACATTAACACGAAAGAGAGCGCTTTCCAAGAAAGCGTCTGACTTGCCGGCCAAAACCGACGCATTTCGTTCCACAATACCAGCCATGGCCGACCTACTCCACATCGCTGCTTCGAGCCGCGCGACCCAGGGCGAACCCATTGGCATCGACCACTTAGCCAAGTGGTCTTTGGACCAATTTCAGGAACAGGAATTAGATTAGAGGAATTCAGGAATTAGAGGACCAATTTCAGAACCGGCGATTTCATTCCTCTGCAGCGTTGACGATGGGCTTGTATGCCGTTATTTACGGCATATCTAAACGAATATAAAAAATCCGAAGTGTTGTAGCAATGTTCCGTGCATGTTTTACCCTAGTCCCCATAACCGGTGTCCACCGTTAACACGCCGTGTCCGGCCACTCTGTGTCGGCCCCGGTGCGATTGATCGCTGCTCGCGACACGCCGGCCGGTGGTGACCTGTCGCGGCGGCGGCGGCGGCGGCGGCGGCGGCGGCGGCGGCGGCGGCGGCGGCGGCGGCGGCGGCGGGCGGCGGGCGGCGGGAGGCGGCGGCGGCGGCGGCGCTGGCCGGGTATCAGTGACCGTGGTCACGCAGCAGCCCAGCCCAGGCAGCAGCAGAAACCCGGCACAGTGCGGCTCGATAGAGCGAGGCAGCTAAAGCCATATATAGGAGGTCCTGTGCCATTCTACAGAACCGTGACGCCAGAGCGTGACGTCATTTGGATCAACTTCTTACCGCCAGTGTCGCTGTTACAAATGTATCGGGGGGGGGAGGGCAAAATTATATATTTGCCTCTTAACTTCTTGAGTGGGGGAAGCAGTTGTCCCCTTCATCCGCCGCCCCTGCACTAGAGGGCATTAAATGTCAAGCGGGGCTAGCCTTGAAAGCTGCTCTAGAGAGTCCCATATATTCTCAGGAACTATGGTAGCTAGAAAGAATCGGAAAATGTAGATTGAAAGCTCTTCAAAATGCAATGGCCAACGTGTACTCTAATTGCGCGTCCAGTCAACGGATTAGGCGTGCGATGTCATAAAAGGTCATGCATGCACCTTTTCTTTTTTTTTCACCAAAAAGGTTTGTTATAATTTACCTAATACAGATAGGACACTAATTTTGGCATCACTCTGTTTGTCTCACATAGGCACATTCAGCGATATATATAATATCCGGCCACAGAGCCCCTATTTTTGAATCCACCGTTGTGCAGTACGTCGTCCAAGTCCCATATCCCGCGTCCATGCCGTGCCGTTTTGTTTTCTTCAAACTTTTGAGCTTGGCCCAAACCACGTGTTATTGGCATGAATCAACGCGTCCTGACGAGGCGAACACGATGACATCCAAGTCATTGCCGTATCTTGATTTGTAACAAGCTATTTGCGAGAAGAAGAAAAATGTTTTAACCGAACGCAGACGACATGCGTCAGAATTGACTCCTGGGGTGACGTCATTCGTAGAAATGGCCACACGTTCCGGAGATAGGGATGACACCCGCTGGAGGTAGCGAGGTGGCGACCAGCGGAGGTCGGAGGTGCGGCGATACACGCTGCAGGCACCGGGACTGGGTGACCATTGATGGCATCATCATTGGTGTCGGCCTAGGCAACGGTTAACGACACAACAGACCTGCCACGACAACAGTTCCGTGAAATAAAAAAACGCATGTTAGTTTTACCGATTTCCTTGGACAGCCTTTGGAATCAAAGAGTACAAATCGAAAAACGTTGTAGACATCTGAAAAATACTGAGCAGCGAGTACTGCTGCACCAATTTTGCCCGTAAACTAGGCATTTCCGAGCATCGTCTGAATAATTATCGTCTTAATAATGCGGCTCCAAATCACACATATTCGGTAATTATAAGGTATGTCCATGAATACTGAATATATTAAGAACAGCCTGCTTAATCCATATCAACAATGCAGTGGATGACTCACAATACGTCCACTTCCATATCCAGCCGACCACGCCACCTCTTCACCATCGTACACAGGTGACCAACACACCCCGACAACGTCCACTTCCGGGGCTCGAGCTTCACCCACTCCTGCCACACAGCTGAGCTTCATCCCCGCCGGCATCACAGCCCATCCCCATGGCCGCTGCCACAGACGACGAATGCCACACAGCTGAGCTTCATCCCGCCGGTACCACAGCCCATCCCCATTGGCCCCTCCAACAGACGACGGAATGACCACACAGCTGAGCTTCATCCCCGCCGCAGCAAATAGCCCGAATCGCCCCATGCCACTGCCACAGACGACGACATGCCACACAGCTGGGCGTTCATCCCCGCCGGCATCTACAAGCCCACTCCCCATGCCGCGCCACAGACGAACGAATTGCCACACAGCTGAGCTACTTCATCCCCGAGGCCGCATCATAGCCCACTCCCCATGGCCGCTGCCACAGACGACGAATGCCACACAGCTGAGCTTCATCCCCGCCGGCATCATAGCCCATTCCCATGGCCGCTGCCACAGACGACAGACGACGCACCACGAGTCGTTAGCGTTGGCAGCCGGCTCAGGGTAGGCTAAGGGCTAGGTCGTCATCCGACGCGGAGCTTCGCAATCAGTGTTATCAGCGCTGGTCGGGCACCGCTCCCTGCTGAACACCCGCCTCTGATGACCCTCTCCACAGCGGAGCGGAGCGCTCCTCAGAATCAGAAGCCAGTCACCAGAAGCGGCTTCCGGTGTCCAGCTTTCAATGAACCAAAGATAGGCCACACCACTGGGTTGGTCGGTGAGAGGTTGGGACTACGCGGCAGGGTGTCGCGGGTCCGGTGGGCCCTGACCCGCCCGCTGAGAGGCTGACGACTTAGTACAGGACAGATGAGGCAGCTGAGGTCAGAGCCGGGACTCAGGAAGAGCAGCTCACCTGGACGGCTCAGCGGTTACTGGTATGGTGGAGGATTCAAGGCTGATTGGTGCCAGATGCCATGTCCAATGGTTGCCAGGTGATTCACTGGTCCCAGCGGCCGCCACGGCCACGGTTACGGTAGATGATGCGGAGGACCTTCTCCACGGCGGAGGGCGGCGGAGAGTCGTCCCACCTGAGCACAGAGGAGAGGAGCGCGGTGTGGAAAGGTGACGGATACAGGAACGGTGCGAAACGGCTGCACCCTGCACATACAGCGGGCTGGGTAGGAGCGGAGTGGGTAACAGTCGACACAGATCAGTCTGCAGCCAGGACACGGGCTGGAACTGGGGGACGCAGGGACACCGGGCTGAAACTGGGAGGATACAGGGACACGGGGCTGAAACTGGGGGGATACAGGACACGGGGCTGTAACTGGGTGCACGCGAGGACCCACCGGGGCTGAAAAACTGGGGGGATACAGGGACAACGGAGCCTGAAACTGGGGGCACCGCAGGACCCGGGGCTGAAAACTGGGGGGACACAGGGACACGGGCTGAAACTGGGGGGGTGGGACACCAGGCTGAAACTGGGGATACAGGAGACACCGGACTGACTGGGGGACGCAGACACCAGGCCTGAAACTGGGGAATTACAGGGACACCAGCTGAAACTGGGGAACCGCAGGGACACCAGGGCTGAAACTGGGAGATACAGGGACACCAGGCTGAAACTGGGGATACAGACAACTGGGCTGAACACTGGGGAATTACAGGGACACCGGACTGAAAACTGGATTACACGGGACACCAGGCTGAAACTGGGGGGGATACAGGGACACCCGACTGAAACTGGGGGGACGCAGCGGACACCGGACATGAAGAACTGGGGGGACGCAGGACACCAGGCTGAAACTGAGGGATAACAGGGACACCGACTGAAACTGGGGGACGCAGGGAACCGTGCTTGAAACTGGGGGATACAGGGAACCAGGCTGAAAAACTGGGGGATACTAGGAACACCAGGCGAAAAACTGGAGATACAGGACACCGGACTGAAACTGGGGATACAGGGACACCAGGCCTGAAACTGGGAGATTACAGGACCACCGACTGAAACTGGGGGACGCAGGACACCGGACTGAAAACTGGGGGACGCCACGGACAACCGGCTGAAACTGGGGGATACAGGGACACCAGGCTGAAACGGGGGGGATACAGGGACACGGGGCTGAAACTGGGGAGATACAGGGACACCGGACTGAAACTGGGGGATACAGGGACACCAGGCTGAAACTGGGGGGATACAGGGACACCGGACTGAAACTGGGGGGATACAGGGACACCGCTTTAAAACAGAAAGAGCGCTGAAGAACTGCACTGAAGAGAATCCCAACGAAACATGGCATACAGGCTGGGCACTGCGAGCACGACGATCTTGATTCATAACACTCCTAATTAGCTCCTAAGGCTCGACCATCTTCAGTACACAAACGTGTGAGAAGCTTATCACAAAAACTTTATTCACAAAAAAGACAACCAAGATAGCGAACATTGTCGCTCGTATTGACAAACAGTTCAGTGACCATTTGTCATGCATGAATACGGGAATGACAGTGCTAATCCCAAAAGCCCATGATGATCTTGAGGACAATGTAATGATGATGGTGGTGATGATGGTGGTGATGATAGTGGTGATGATAGTGATGATCATTGAATTTCATCGACAAACACGTCGATCATGATCGTTTTTTTTTCTCGTAAGCTAACAAACATGGCTAATTAGTGCAATCAGTGCTGACAAAAGCCAACATTTTATACGAATTTGTATAATCCTTCGCAGCATTTCGGCATGTGTGTAATATAATTATTTGAGTCATGATACATTCACGAGAGAAAACAAAACAAACACAAATGACCCCCGAAACCAACGGCCCAAGCCTAAACCAGCTTCCTCACTGAAGTGACCCTCACGTACAAATACACGAGCCACGAACATCATCTGAGACGAGCGATAAGCACACGAGACACGATCTATATGCTACTTTCATGAGAAATGCTGATCTTGCACTGAAATCTTGTGAGAAATTCAGCAACCAATGAAGATCAAGCCTTCGTTAGCATGGACTTGTCAACCACATCAGACAAATATGAACAACTCCGTAGATACTCATCAGTCCTCACCCCTGAAAGCAGAACGAGTGGCTCTAGTTCTACGAAGCGCAGCAAGCGACGCCATCTAGCGACTACAGCGCAAGTTGAGCTTCATAACCTGAACACTGGGCGTCGCTGTTTCATGGAGGGGATGAAGGTGCCGGGCTTGCGGCGCAGACGGCGGACCGCCTCGCGCAGCTGGCGCGGCTGCACGGGACCAGGGTCTTCAGTCTCGTCCTTCACATCCAGCGCTGGGAGAACACGACGCAGGCAGTGTCAGACGCCAGGCTACACGGGTTGTATGGCAGTGGAGCTGTGGTGAGCTAGGCGATCTGAACATTGACGTGGCGTGTGAAACAATACTACTGGAAGATGCTATAACTAACTAGGATCGCTTGCTTGTTGTCTGCCTGTAGCCAAAAATAGTGAGAGAGGAAATATTTGGAATAAAGCAGGCTGCAGGACGGGACATAACTATAAAATTACTAGAATGAAAAAACAAAAATAGTGATCAACGTCTAAAGCGTGCGTCTTGCAAAACAATGTGAGTGAAAGTTGAGATGGACTAAACAAAATTTTGAGCATGATTCAGAGTTGATATAAATGAGAAGAAATGTATGTCCACAACATTTATCGTCCTAAAATCGGAGTCGAGTCAGTTGTTTTGCATCTACATCGAGCCCGACCGGCGAACTCTGATTCCCAAAAATCAGAGCCACTCAACACAACAAGAGCACACCTACCTTCCTCTATGACCTCGCCGACAAACACCTTGGCTATGCCGGACATGGCGATGACAGCGTTCTGAGAGACGGAGCACGTTGTCAGCGTCTGCATCAGCTGTGGAACAGAACAGCTGGTCACTACGGCACATTATCAGCTCGTGGGACACACGAACAGAGAAGACAGCTGTCTCTACAGCTGCACTATCAAGCTGTTGGACAAGCGGACAGAACAGTGGTCACTACGGGCACATATCAGGCTGTGACACGCGACAGAACGGCAGCCTGGTCTCTTACAGCACATATCAGCTGTGGACAAGCGGACAGAACAGCTGGCCACTACGGCACACAGCAGCTGTGGACACGCGGACAGAACAGCTGGTCACTACGGCACACAGCAGCTGTGGACACGCGGACAGAACAGCTGGCCACTACGGCACGTCTCAAAATATATGTAGTAGACACGATACTGGCAGGAATAATATAACAAATAATTATCAGTTCCAATTAGGCAGAATTCTGCTGGAGTGAAGCAGGATTTAAGGCTGGGTACTAATTGGCAGGCTAAGATCCCGCCCCCACAACTTGAACACAGTTCCTGCGTCCCTGACTACAATGCCACGGTGAAACAAATGACAGAAAGACGTTACCCTTTTGATGGCAGCCTTCGGGAACGCTGCACGCCGAAACATCTCATATCTGTCCAGCTGCTCTTCGGTGAAGTACGACACCAGAACCCTGTCAACAAAACGATGTCAATGTGCTGATACAGATACAGTACGGCGAGGTGTGATTATCGAACCGAGTGAAGCAAGGCGACTTCACGGCTGCTGCTGGTATGTGGCTAAACATGTTATATCACAAATAAATGCTAACAATACAATGAGCCAAATAATAACAGAAAATAAGTGCTTCTCAAATATCACATAAAGGCGTCGCAATACACTACCAAAATCAAAACAGGGGTACAGTAAACTGGTGACCGTAAACTGTATATAAGCTTGCATTGCATCGTAATTTGCCACCATGGTAATTGGACACATGACACATGACAGGATGCCAAAGGAAGTGGCAAGATATCCCAAAGTCCACACCCTAAGAGAAAATTACACGAAATCGTATGAACTGTCACATCGCCACTGTCACTATCCTGGTGACACACAATAAGACAGAACCTGTCCCCAGGGAGACCTCCATCCCAGTGATGAGCCCGTGCCACTCACTGCATCTTCTCCCGCTCCTCCTCCTCCATCTCCTGTCTGGAGCGGCCCTGTTCAGCCGGCTCCTCCTGGGCTGACTCAGACGGCCGGGGCAGCTGGATCTCAGAGTCGGCTGGGACAAACCGAGACCACGAATTCAAAGTCAACAGAAACTATCGCTCAAAGAGGCCGGGGCAGCTGGATCTCAGAGTCGGCTGGGACACATGTGGCAAGCCCGAAACCACGGTCAGTCACAGAAACTATCGCTCAGACGGACGGGGCAGATGGATCTCCGAGTCGGCTGGGACACACCAAAACCACGGTCAGACACAGAAACTATCGCTAGTTTCAAATAGGCCCCA
This sequence comes from Semibalanus balanoides, assembly GCA_014673585.1. Taxonomy (NCBI): domain Eukaryota; kingdom Metazoa; phylum Arthropoda; class Thecostraca; order Balanomorpha; family Balanidae; genus Semibalanus; species Semibalanus balanoides. Next base: position 11,759 of record VOPJ01012179.1, read on the forward strand.
GTCCCTGTCGTCTCAGAAACTACAGCTAGTCTCAGACAACCTACAGCCAATCACATAAATTATTGTAGTAATTTTAACTGCATGCAACATACAAATCCATACAACAGCCAATAACTAGAGACTCCGACCACACGCGGCCAGCCAGATAAACTTCAATCACTTTCAGGCAGCCTGCAGCGAGCTACATAAGCTGTCACGACTCGCATACAGACACCTCGGTCATTACAGACAGACGCCAGAGTCTCGCTGCTTGTCTCACAGTACTGACACTCACCAGCAGTGGGTGTGACCGGGTCAGATGAGTCGTCTGCCTCAGAGTCGAGAACGGGCTCGTTTGGCCGGTGGTGAGGAGAGCAGCTGAGAGAGCGGTCAGCTTCCCAGTTACTGACAATCACCAGCAGTGGGTGGTGACCGGGCAGATGAGATCCGTCTGCCTCAGAGTCGAGAACGAGCTCGTTGGACCGGTGGTGATGGAAGAAGCAGCTGAGAGAGCGGTCAGCTCTCACAGTACTGAGCCACTCCCAGCAGTGGGTGTGGAACCGGGTCAGAATGAGTCGTCTGCCCCCTAGAGTCGAGACGGGGCTCGTTTGGCCGGTGGGGAAGGAAGAGCAGCTGAGAGAGCGGGTTCAGCTCTCACAGTACTGACTCACTCACCAAGCAAGTGGGTGTGACCGGGTTCAGATGAAGTCGCTGCCCTCAGAGTCGAGGACGGGCTTCGTTTGGCGGTGGTGAAGGGAGAGCAGCTTGGAGAGAGCGGGTTCAGCTCTCACAGTATTGACATCACGCAGTGGGGGTGTGACCGGGTCAGATAGCTCGTTCCTGCCTCAGAGATCGAGAACGGGCTAGTTGGCCGTGGTGAGGAGAGCAGCTGAGAGAGCGGGGTCAGCTCTCACAGTAACTGACACTCCCAGCAGTGGGTGTGGACCGAGTCAGATGAGTCGTCCTGCCTCAGAGTCGAAGAAACGGGCTCGTTTGGCCGTGGTGAGGAAGAGCAGCTTGAGAGAGCGGGTTCAGCCTCTTCACAGTACTGACACTCACGCAGTCAGTGGTGTGAACCCGGGTCAGAATGAGTCCTGTTCTGCCTCAGAGTCGAGACGGGCTCGTTTGGCCGGTGGTGAGGAAGAGCAGCTGAGAGAGCGGGTCAGCTCTCAAGTACTGACACTCAACCAGCAGTGGGTGTGACCGGGTCAGATGAGTCGTCTGCCGTCAAGAGTCGAAGACGGGCTCGTTTGGCCGCGTGGGGAGGGAGAGCAGTCTGAGAAGGCGGGTAGCTCTTAACGGTACTGACCTTTGCACCAGCAGTGGGTGGTGACCAGGTCAGATGAGTCGTCTGCCTCAGAGTCGAGACGGGCTCGTTTGGCCGGTGGGGAGGAGAGCAGCTGAGACAGAGGGTCGGTAGAGGAACCCGGTGTAGTCGGCGTCAGCGGAAGCTCCGAGCCGGACTCACTGGAGACGCTCATAGTGACAGCGGATCACTCTGAAACAGGGTAGGAGGAGGTGATGAAATGGGAAGACAATTTGGTTCAGGAATGCAGCATGCATTTTGCAGACGTCAAATACGCAGCACACAACATAAATCACAACACAGGCGACTATAAACAAGAGTGTGGGTAAAATAACGAAGTTGCATAGTTTCGCTCCGTAAGGTACTTTTTTAACTGGCATTTAACCCTCGCCCTACGTGGACCTTTTCTCACCCTTACCCTACGGGGGGGGCTGATAGTCCCCCCCCCCCTGTTAACTTACAAACCAAGCAGCACAGAGCAATGCGGTAAAAACTAGCGCGTTGCCTGTCATGAGAGGAATCTAACAGTAAACGATTTTTAGGTTTCAGGTCAACAGGTGACCTTCCAGGTCAAGCGAATGACCTAAAATCGACCACGTCCAAAAATAGCAATTTTGCTCTGTCCGTCGCTCCGTCGCCATTGCCAAAGTTATGAGAATAAAGCAATTCGGTTAGCGTCAAAATGTTGGTCGTATTAGCTATCTGGACATATATCAATTTTCAGGTCTGTGCCAGTAAATGACCTCTTAGGTCACGGGAATCGTCACCATAGATGAGAATTGCTGTGCGTTTTGCATTACAGCACAATAGCACATGTGCAGGGCGCTTAGTATAACTTCCGAACGAAGAGAGATAGAGAGACACTATAAATGGTAACGTGTTGCCTGTCAGGGAGAATCCAAAAACATTCCAATTTGAGTAACTGGTGACCTTTGAGGTCAGGTCAATGATCCTTCCTTTGGGGTCTGAAATGACCTTGACGAAAATGTCATAGGTCACGATCTAGTAGTCATATACACTTCAAATCTGGATAGGATACGTATAATTGTTGAAAACTCAACTGCTGAAAATTTTAGCAAGATGCAACGCATGTGTACATGCATGTGCAAAAAGTTAATCAAGAAACCCCTCAGGGGGCTGTCAGACCCCCGCCCCCCCCCCTTGTAGGGCGAGGGTTAAACCAGCAGAGATCAAACTGAACAGTTCTGGGACAACTCATAGCACTCTGAAAATGGTGAGTACAAGTAGTGATATTGTATCCCAATTCCCAACAGTTCGTTTGTATAGTGTGGCCGTAGCATATCACTGTGCCGGGCGGTTCAGACATGAACACTACAGTGTAGAGTACTGTACACTCTACTGAATAACTAAGCAGTCGGCAATGGTTTGTGGTTCAGAGGTGACTATGACTAGGGTTATGCTCTTCTTAGTCAAGAACTAGTAAGCTCTTGATAAGCAGCCTTGATAAGGAGTGGGTGGGCCTACCTCTTTATTGGAATTTCGAATATATTTTTATTACGGCTAAGCAACTATTGGTTTGATAATTGGTTACGAAAAAATTAGTCCTGGTGCCGCCTTAGTTGAATTTTACTAATATTCTGTTTTTGCATTTGTTTTGTATAAAAACTCATAACGATCACCACTATAAACAGAGTAACGAAGATGTTACCTATAATGGCGCACCAAAGACAATAAACAAACCCATAAGAACAATGTAATATCGAGACTCTGTTCGACAGCTGCTATCAGTGCTCACGAGTTGTTTTATATTGGCCAAAGCTAACAATATATGCTAGCGTTGTAATTTAACCCTCGCACCAACGGGGGTCTGTGCCAACTTCGAACCGACGGGGGGGGCGGATAACCGCCCCCCCCCCCCAGAGATCTCCAAAACTACGCA
>VOPJ01012180.1:0-14943 GCA_014673585.1 Semibalanus balanoides
GCGAGAAGGAATTGCTTGAAGTGTGCTGGATTTGAACTGGGCTTGGAAACTGGAATAAAGGAGGCCGGTTTAGGAGCGAGCTTAGGAATGGGAGCTGACTCAGAAGCAGTGAATAAGCAGCCGACCCGCGTCACGACGAGAGAGGGAGGGAGAGAGGGAGGAGGATGGAGAGAGTGGAGGAGAGGCTCATCAGCGTCGCGGAGCGGACATTAGGCAGGTGGTAGCTCCTGCAGCCTCTTTGCCGCCGCTGCAGCCTCGCGGTCAGCACCTCATATAATGAGCCATTCGGTGCACGCCACCGCCACCCGCCTCCTCATGTCTGCAGTCTGAGTGGTCCGGTCTGGTCCGGTCCGGTCCCGGTGCTGAGACATATACATACATGAGACTGGACCAACAGGTATCTTTTTCAGCAGGGCAGCCTGTCACTAAGCGTTGCCAGAGGAGAAATAACCTGAACGTAATCACGGTACCTACTGATCCAGGACAAAACAGAACACAATCACATTCACGTGAGAGCAGGTCTTAGCTCTTAAGCCAGCTGTGGCTGGGACTGGGAGCGAGATTGACCTGGTAGAGCTGCACTCACCTGGCAGGGCAGGACCACTGTCTGTCCGAGCCGGACGTATTGGTCAGAGGGCTCACGGACGAACGTCTGCAGCGCTGTGGCGGCGGAGCCCAGCAGGAGGAACAGTAGGGCCGCGGCGGCACACCGCCACCGCCGCATCTGAAACAAAGGTCAGAGGTCAGAGGTCAGAGGTCAGAGGTCAGAGGTCAGAGGGCAGAGGGCAGAGGGCAGAGGGCAGAGGGCAGAGGGGACAGAGGCAGAGGGCAGAGGGCGAGGGCAGAGGGCAGAGGGCAGAGGCAGAGGGCAGAGGGCAGAGGGCAGAGGGCAGAGGGCAGAGGTTCAGAGGGCAGAAGGCAGGGTCAGATGTCAGGAGGTCAGAGTCAGAGGTCAGGCGTCAGTACACATTTACGACATCATAACATAGACACCCATGGTGACATTTCAGAGCACCAATTCGCTTGGCTTTCATTAGGAAACGAATTACCGTATGCAGCAAAATTCTTTATCGCGAATTATCGGTGGGAAGAAAATGGGACCACAAAAGACAGTACAAAATTGTGTCATATTAGTAGGTAGCCAAAGGTATCTGTCTGGTACTAGGATGTCTAAACAGAGCTACAAATTCCAATCTCTTGCCAAGCTCTTCTTATTAGGAGCGGGGCTGAGAGTCAGCCGGAGCAGCTGTTTCTGCGTGTAACACTGCAGGCCAGAGGCGCCTCTCGCCGTGTTGGTCGGTCGAGCATGGGCGAGTCCGCTTCCTGAGACAAACATCAGTCCGATGCCTGAGTTGTTAGAGTGACTGTTGTCATGGCAACGAACGCGAGGACGGCGTCCCGTGACAGCACTAATCGCCCATGAATGGAGATTGTGTTTGCTAAGCGATTTGCACGTCTTTAAGCGGCGACTAAGACATCAGTGGCATTAAGTGCCGTCAGTGAGTCAGGGACTCATGTAAGCACTAAAGCACACTGTAGTGAAAGGCTGGGCTGTTGATGGACGGATACTACTGTTAGGAACAGTGCAGCCGTGCAGGCAGCCTTAGAGACAGACAATGAGCAGGTAGGTATGCTGCATAGGTCACAGACCTGAGGGCCATCTGCATACACGTCCCTGCTGGCTGGCCGGATCTGCAGACGGTAGAGCCATGTCATGCACGGTTTACTGTGTATCCTCTGCCATCCATCAGCTCCTCTCGAGAGAGAATGAAATGCAACTTTGCCAGGAGTGCATTCCAGCAAGGTGTGAGTAACCGGGAACCGCGCCAACATTCCATGGCATGATACGGTAAGAGGGCGGCGCCTCTGGGTTACCCTGCATACCGCGGTTCGCGCAGGAGGCGACGTGTATATTTTGCTAGTTCTGGCTATTGACCAGCTAACGTAATATCGTCGGCAATGCTGGAAAACCTGGCATTCATGCATTCGTTTTCCGAAGACATTTCTTCACGTAATCGACATGCAATCATCGAGTTTCAGTCGGGTGCAGACAAAAGGTTTAACCGTGCCATACAAGCCAAATAAAACTTAGCAGATTGTCCTGCATAATTTCCGATGTGATGTCGCACCGTTGGACAGCCCGTCTTGGTGTGGTCGGAGCGGCCGACGATACCGACCCATTCCTGGACAGGACAGGCGAGCCCGATCTGTCGCTCCACTGCTATTGTGTCGGCCGTGACAGACGGCACGCCGGCACGCGACGGGCCGGCTGCGACTGCTGCACAGATGACAGGCCGCGCCGCACGGCCGCCGCGCCCTGCACCGAAAACTCAACTCTAATGAATTCACGATCGCAAATCATGCCGCCGTGATGACCAGGTCAGCAGGGAGCGGGCCAATCTCGCGTGCAATATACCGAAGGCGGCGCACTGCCCGCCTGAGAGCTATCCGCCGATCGAACATGAACTGGCCCACACGAAGCCACAAATCGGGAAATGGGATCGCCGAGCCCAGCCTGGTAATTTGGCAGCTGGAGGTCATAATGGCAGCACGAAATTAGAATGCGGCGCGGCACACCACTCGGGGAAATGCATGTCTGCTTTCCAGTGAGGTGACATTATCCTTATGTATGGCTACGTGACTGCAACGCTAGATGGCGATTGAGAAGTCACGTACACCATACGGTTTCACCAGAATGATAGTGAGGTGGAGGTGAATGCGGCCAATTTCTCGTCTGATGTAGGGCCACTTGGCAGCGTGGCCGCCGTATCGCATCGTTCCTGAAGTAGGTACGTACATCCCCGAGTGACAGGGTACACATTCGTCTGCTCTGGCGGCGGTTAGAGGCGTCAAAGGTGACCTCCCTGCGTTTGATAACAACCATCAGAAGGCACACGCACAGCGATGGAACAGATAAGCGCCTGGTGTGCTCTGTAGGCAGGGAGTGGAAACGTCACGGAAAGTGTGTGGGGGGGGGCAGTGCAATTTGCACCTTGTCCTGAGGGAAACCAATCCCCTATTGAATAATTATTGTAGATTTGGACTCGTCTTGTCTTGGAAAACCTTTTACTAGCAAACATTTTCCTAATCAAGCAAACAATACAATTTTAGCGAATATGGTCGAAAAGTGAGGGGTTCATCCCCCACCACTCACCGTCCCTTATACGCCTTTGTCTGTAGGAAAGAGTGCTAAAAGCGATCAGAAAGCTTCGGGGGAGAATAAATCCCCCCCCAAGCAAACAGTGATTTAAAGACACACATGTAAGACGAGGTGGTGGGCTGATTTACTAACTTGGGTCAATCTCAAGGTAAGATTTTATGAACAGCAAAACCTTTAACCTGGGCTCCAACGAGTCATAAACAATGGAAGTCTACAAAATTGTCCCGTCAATTTGTGGAAACTTTCGTACGTCGGGGAGCCCATTTACTCCCAGCACGACCTTATCTGGCAAACTGGTCGCCAATAATACGCTATATGAGCTATCTTTACGTCTACTGATATTTTAATTGGCACAGAGATCCTGCCTGAGATACAAGACACGTCACAGAGTTTCCAGATAGCAGAACGCTCCGTGCTGTTCGAGCTCCCAGCAGCAGAAGTCTCTCCGACGCGAGTATGTGACTAATTGTCGCCGCTGGCCTTGGCTTCTCGGGATGGCTCACATCCACCGCGCCGCGCCGCCTCATCTCGTGTCGTGACGTCACTGGCTCGTCCCTGTGACGTCATGCTCTCCCGCCGGCTCTCCGTGATCGGTAGCAGCAGGTGGAGGATGAGACGGCAGAACGTGGTGAGAAGAGCGGTGATAACGCCAACAGGTCACTGGTGGGCTCCCACGCCAGCATGGCTTTCTTTAGGTGGATGCAGCAGGTGGTGGATAGCTTTTGAAGGAGGGAGGAAGAGGTGTGAGAACAGGATGGAGACATACGAAGGGAGATATAGGAGAGAGGGATGGGGAGGGAGAAGGAGAGAGAAAAAGAGAAAGGGGAATAAAGATTGTAATGCATGAGATCTCATAGTCATATTGTCATCGTTGATATCTAATAACATTTATTTGTAATGAATGTATGGCATACACTGCGTGCGTTTACTTTAACTCAAACAAGCACGTTAACGTTCATATTGACATGTAGGTATATATAAACACTAAACAAGGAACTCCTCAAATTAATTTATTGATGACCAAGACGAGTTTCTTAAAGTTACTTCATCAGTTGGTCATTCAAAAGGCTCAATCAAACAAGAACGATATATTTACGTGTATGTAAGTACCTATATCAAGGCTCCATATCATATCTAAATAATATAATGATGTCTTTCAGCTGCGAGATTAGGGAACGAACTTCGGCGCTAAGTCTATCATCATATTTCTGAGGCCTGAACCCAGAGAACGAACACGCAGGTCCCACAAGCACAGCGGAACCGTTGGAGCACAGACAGACCAACAGATGCGCCACTCGCACGGCGACAGAACCCTGTCACCAAATACCAGTCGTGCTACCTCTCCTCAGCATTCTCCCTCTGTTTCATCTCTGCCTCGGCATTCTCTGTCCGGCCTGTGGCAGATGCCGTCGCTGCTGTCAGGCAGCCGTCTCGCAGTACCTGTCGACGCTACAGATTAGCCCGGCTCTGCTCGGCCGCCATGTGTAATGAACCAGACGCCACCGCTCCGCAGTCATTAGCCTTCAGACACTGCAGCAACAAATCAGTCGCACCGCGCTCCCGCCGCCGCGCCGCCGCCGCGCCGCCCGCAGCGTCGACAAAACCGGCGCATTGTTCCAGCGCGCCACCGCCGCCACCGCGCCGCCACCGCCGCTGCGCCGCCGCCAAATGCAAATACAGTATGCGCGCGCGGCGCTCCCCCGGGGATAATTAGCAGTCATTAGGCAGCCCCCGTAATTGGCTGCGACCGATTGGTGGACGGTCCGGGCGGCCGGGCGTGTCGGCTTCGCCGCCTTCTGGTTAACCTGGACCGGGCCGGCGGCGGGGCTGGCGGCGAGGCTGCCGGCTACCGGGCCGAGACGGCGCCTGCAGCGGCAGTCAGGAGAGCTGAGAGAGAGAGGGAGAGCTGAGAGAGAGGGAGAGACGGTGTGGTATCTGCCGGCCTGCGGTCAGCTCGGTCGGCCAGGACGCCCGGTGGAGGCGGCCATTTCGGAGTGATCCTCTAGTGAAGGGAGGCCTGCCGGCGGCTGTCGGTCGGACTCGCTCCCAGTCGGGCCGGCCGTGTGGCCGCCACCGATAACGGCTCGGATCAGACGACATCCAGCCACCGGAGAGGCCGCAGAAAAACCCGTCCAGTGGCTGTACCAGGAGACGCCACTGCAGTGATATCTCAGCTGCACCTGCCCACCTGTCCTGTCTGTGGCCAGGGTCGGCCGGTCTGACTGTCAGCTCTCCGAGAACACGTCTCTCCGGCACTGACAGAGAGTTGCTCTGGAGTGAGTCTTATTCTGCACACTCTGTACCTGAGTTTCAGACGGGTACCCTCCCTCTCCTCCACATTAGACGGGCACCCTCCACTTAAGACGGGCACCCTCCCCTCCACTTTAGACGGGCACCCTCCCCTCCACTTTAGACGGGCATTCTCCCCTCTGCGCACCTCAGCATCCATGTGACCCGTAACCTGACATGGCTGAACCTACACCCCGGGCCAAATCCTGCCAGCCGGCGTCATCAGACAGTCTGCACGGCAAGCCGGCGAGGCTGGCTGGCGGCCTGCACTCTCCGCGCGTGCCGGCGTTCAGACGAGCGTGTCACTCACTTGAGCGCATTTCACGGCGATTCTGGCGCAGCCGGCGCTGGGAGCGGCCGGCTGGCGGTCCGTCGCCACCCGTCAGAACTTCGCCTACACACCGGGAGGAGAGTAGGCCGGCAGTCTGCGGACATCTCCCGAGGCACAGGAACGACCGAAACGACGCAAGAGCACGCCGAAGCACGACGGAGCACGCCGGAGGACGCTGGAGCACGACGGAGTACGCTGGAGCACGACGGAGCACGCCGGAGGACGCCGTAGCACGACGGAGCACGCCGCCACCGATGCTGAGTTGGAGTAGATAGCCTTCCGATGGACTTGGAATTGTATACCGTCGATTTCCAGCAGTCGGAGCCCAGCATGCGAAGGCTGCACGGTTTGGTCCCTGCAGACCGAGGCTAAACGGCGGCTGATTGAAGCCCAGGCTGGTCGGACGCCACAGAATCGGCGCACGCAGATAATGCTCGTTTCGGTGCGAAGTGTTTGGTATCGAGAAGTGGCACCATCCTCAGTCCTCAGTTTCACTGATGGTGTGTATACCGCGGCCTGGTGACAGTCTGAAGTCAGGCTGATCAAAGCACACGTCACCGTCACCAATCATATCAATGAGCGGCATCAGGGCTCGTCATAACCAGCACACCTGCTGTCAGTACAGCTCTGGCTCGCCCACATCCACGGTCTTCGACGACTGGCGTTCAGCAACGAACAGAGCAACAATAAACCAGCCCTAAACCGCCAGTCGCCATTTGTCATTTCACCACTGCCTCCACTGTTCTCGATCGATCGACCGCGGACTCGTTACCGATCGGTGAACAGTTTCAGTCAGCGAGCTGTCGAGCTGTTATCGCCCGGTTTACTGTTAGTGTCGGCGCGAATAAACTGCAGCTGACGACGCCATTAACTGGTGTCGACCGACTGGTGTCGAGCCTGTCGGCCGACTGGTGTCGAGCCTGTCGACCGAGTGGTGTCGAGCCTGTCGACCGACTGGTGTCGAGCTAGCGGGGGGAAAGTGTTGTGATACGGGGGGGAAAGTGTTGTGTCGATAGCGGGGGAAAGTGTCGTGTCCACCTGTCGGGCTCGATGCCAGTGTCAGGGTCGAGCTCGGATCAGGCTGGCCGTCGGTCGGTCAGATATGCACCGAGGTCAATATGTTTGATGATTGTCCAGAGAGACAGTCAATCAGTGCCATTCGTACATAGCAGCGGCCAGATATGCACAGTGCACGTGGAGGTGCTGATGCTGCAATTTTACAGAAGTGGAGATAGCCACTTTTGCAAGCAACTTTTTTTTGCAACTTGTCCCGACGGAGCTCGAAACAATTTGGCTCGAAAGTGAAACATATTGCTTGGCGATGTCATGCACCAAAAGAAGCTGTCGACGGCATTTTTATGTAAAGTATCGGAAAGATGACAAATAAAGTACACATACATTGTCCAAAGACGGAATTAATCTAGAAAAATTGTATGGGATCGATATATAGATATAAGAGGTTTCACATTCAATCATTATTTTTTGTACCGTTTTGATTATATCGCATTAACGTTTCCCAAGTTGAGAAACGTGTAGCAAGGTTCACATCCTGTTCTTTTGACCTCTCAAAGGGAGGCTGGCACCGCTCTTCGCGTCATATAATCTCAACTCGTAATATCATACTGTAGGCAGACGATGCCCATCTCATCATCGCGAATCAATGGCGTACTGAGTACGGTGGCACGTGAGAATGCTCTGGTATCGGGACGAGCCTGGAGTATGCGATTGGACTCGCTATGCTGACGGACATTCCATGGAAGTATAGCATGGTCATGGATGTTAACAAAGGAAATGAATGGCGCCTCTACTGCCGGCAATCCAGGAATATTGCTACTGCTAGTCATACAAACAAGTATGGGGCACGTACATTTGATGCCAGCAATAGAACAGTAGTATCTGTGAGCATGATGTTTATGGCTTATGTCACTTTCTGTTTGTATTTTGTGGCTCTGGAACCGAACTCTGTCCTCATACCACTTGATCGATGTCTGGACATGTCCATAACGTTAGAAGCTGGCAGACGACAAGCATCGGAGACAGCGACAGCGAGAGCAGAGAGCGTCCGTCGGATAACTCGCCGGTGGTGTAACCTGCTGTCAAACGGGTGCGGCGAAGGAGAGGCCCGCTCTTGTCAACCGGCGGTCACCTAAGACGACGAGTCGTCAGGACCACTTTCGCCTCAGAATTTGTCAACCGGCGCCAGGTTTACCTCCCTGACACGAGCGGGAAAAGTCGTCACTTGTGTTCAGTGTGATGTGGTGGTCGCTCGCGACTGGCCACACACTGCTAACAATAGCGGCGCTCGGATGAATGCTAAGCGACAGTTCGATCAGCGGACACCAGCAGACGAACCAGCTGGTTCTCCCGGCCGACAATTAGCAGCTCGCAGCTGCCGGAATCACGGCAGCAGCCATTAACACCGCCTGACTGCTGTCCGGCGGCCATTGCATCCAGTATTCATCCCGAACATGTCGTTGGCAGTGCCGCCGGCGAAATAAAGACTGGGCCTGATCGCTTTACGATATGATGCATCGTAAAGGCTGCAGTCGGGGCCGGTACGAGCCGTTACGATCGACACTGCGATCATGAGACGATGTCCGCCAGCGATAGGTGGTGCCGTTAACTGCTGCAAAAGTCCAGCAGTGAGGACTTGGTGGACATAAACGGGGGCATACAAGCAATATGCGTACGCGTCACGAACGCCTGGAAGGAAGCGAAATAGAACAATCAGGAAAGTAGCGTAAATGGGGGCTGACGGCTGATAACTGATTCATATTGAAATGCTGGAATGCTAATTAAGAATGCACCACAATTCTCCAACACTCCAAGGAAAACGTAAACGCGTTCGTTCTAACCTTTTCCTTTTTATTTTTCAGAAGACAAGATTTCATGATGTTAAGTAAGCGAAGGATTGAACCACTTGAAAGTTGAAGGTGCTCCAAGTCTTGCTACTGTAAAATTATCGTATAAAATCAGGCAAAAGGTATAGACGGCAAATGATGCTATCATTTTCAGCAGATGCCACACAGTTTTTCGAGACATTTGCGGTTGCCCATGAGGGAAGCATCATGCGGCCCCAGCATTGCTTATCTATATATTTTGTCTGCATAAGCATTGACGGCTACACGTCAACCACACAAGCCTTACTGTCTCTTGTGAATATAAGCCTTACAGATGCTATACATGATACTGTCACGTTTCTGGGAAATATACACCGTTGCCGCTATATTGGACAGGCGAGTAATATGGGCCCCGTGCCTGGCAACTGCTGAAGCCATCTGGGTCGCTGTTTAACATCGGGAACTGCAGTATCCCTCGGATCTGGTGCCACGTATGGCTGCTGAGAGTGCAGACGCTGGACTTCTGTGGTAACTGGTAACGCCACAGCTTTCTGCAGGATTGCAGGGGTAAGAGAATTTAATTCTCTGGGGAAGGCTCGAGCCCCCCCCCCGAATGATGTCAAATTTTAAACATTAGGCTCTATGGGTCGTTGCATGGTAAGAACTGAATTAAAAATCTATCAAATTACATTAGAAGACCCCCCCCGAGCAATTTCATAAAGTTCCGCTTGTGAGGGATTGCAAACATTAATGCGAATTGTTATGCTAGTTCAGCTGATTGAACATCATATATTCTGCAAATGTACTAATAAATGTAGCATATGTGATATGAGCATGTTTGTGGTCTGTGGATTCAGTGCACTGGGATTTGGGAAAGGAAAGTTATAGCCACATGTTCATTGTTCACGTTTAAATTACAATTCAGCGAGACACTCAGCGTTTTACGAGCTGTTGACTGACCAGATGTCATATTCCAGATTCCAGATTTCCAGATGTCTGCCTGGTTTGTAGGACACTGGGACTGTATAGTGGTGGTTACTACCAGCTTCCCTGGTGTGAAAAATGTAACTTATCAAATGCTCAACGCAACAATATAAAATCCTCCATCACAAAAATGAGAGGACTGGTTGCGTGAAGGTTAATCTGGTCCCATTTAATGACACTGACATCCACACTCATGGAATCCGCTAACAGGACAACGCAAACAGGTTAGCATCAACATCGGTTCAAGGCGGGTCCCAAGCCGAAAGAGAAGCCGGATGAGCACTTACGTCATCTCACGACTAATTAAAGTAATAATTAGCATTCCTATTCAGAATTGATAGTGCACCACTGGTATAAAGGGATTGCAAGCAGTCAAGTACGGCAAGATAGAAGCAGTGTGTTGCCGTAGCATTATCATGACAAACGGTGAATTGGGTGAACCGTATGTATTGGATATTGTGCCCTAAGGTACAATGAACACTTGAGGTGCGCAGTAAATGAGACCAAGCTTACTCCGATAGGGGATCATTTTGAGTCAATGCACAAAGAAGATCCCTAAGGCAGACCAAACTTGCTGATCCTCCTTTGGAAGTTAAAAGTTTTGAGAAAACGGAAGGATACACCCCAGATAGAAAAAATTGTTGAATCTCTGTGTATCAGAAACAAACAAACGCGCTTGAACGACAATATGTCATCGTGGCGCATTATCACAGGAGGATCGCCTTCTTTTTGTATGATTTATTGAAAAATTTGTTCGTCCCTAGTTATGCATTTATATACCTAGGTAGCAGGTTAGATAGGTACCTATACTATGTCATTGTGGCGTGTCCTATTAGGAATTGAAGGGTGATTTTCCGTGTGCCCTTCTGTAATTGTTTCTTCAATTTATTTAGGTATTTTGATGAATTGTGCGATGTAGGAGTGGTATTATTTGTTTAAATCTGCAAATTGTCGTCTTATTCGCATTCAATAAAGTGTGCGATCTAAGGAAATGTAATTTTGTAATATCTGCAAATTGGTTAGTCTATATTTATTTATTCTGTATTTATTTTTATGTAATGGGGAAGGTTTTCAGCTGGGGCTTGGTAGAGGATGTCTTGTCTCTGATTTCACGACTGGTAAAAAATTATATTCTTGTGTCGTGTACTGAAATGATGTTCAATTTTGGCTTGAATACATCTGAAGAAGGCTGTGCCCGAATGCAAATGTAAAACAATTTTTTTTTTCACTTTGGTACATTCAAGGAGAAGGTCGATTGAAAAAACATCTAAAAGTACCTACTTATAAGTTATCTCCATCCTATCGATCCTTCATCTCTATAGCCTAGCTCAGGACTCTAAACGGGTTTTCTTCTGGTAAGGCTACCTTATAAAAACTGCTCCACTTTCAATTTAATTACCTTATTTAACATGCATAGATAGCAAGTGAAGGTTAAAAAAAAGTTATTTTAAACTGGAATGGGGAACATTTGTAATTTAATAATGACAACGCGTCTTAAAAACAACATATGCCCAAAGTTAAATATGACATTAAGCACTAAGTGAATTATATTTTAATGTTCCAATATACTGCTGTCAGCACTTAGCAGCAGTTGGGACCCACGGAGTTGACTGACGACCAGTAGCACTGAGTTGGTGGAAAAGTTATATGCATGTCATTCGAACAAGTGCTCTAACTTACGTGTATTGCCCACAAGGCCACAAGTTTCAATTACCGTGCGATAAATTGTACATGCCATACCGCCACCAAAATGTATTCCATTGACCAAGAACGTTTCACATACCATACGTTTCATGACGTTTCACGTTCATTGCGTTTCGGCGCAAGGCCCCCGGAAGCGTACGAATAAATCGTGTCCAAATGCACACTTTTCATTCAGTTCACCTAACCGAATTCAGCCAACTTTCATAATGCCACCACGATACTGTTCGATACGCTTTCCTATTTATAACTGCACAGTTCCCAGGCCCATTTGTGCACGCGGCGGGTGGGCGAATTGTTAAACATTCCAGTCCACACCCGCCCACAAACTTAATCCGGGCCCTAGGTAACCGTCACCCCATTCAATCGCTCCCGCCCCCTCCGGCACGTGTATCGCCCGCAGCACTTCTCAGAACGAGTATCCACCTCGACCGTACGCGCGGTAACGAGACAGTGAAACACCCCCGCTCGAAGCGTCCAACTAGACTGCGCGCGCGACAACGAGCCAGCGAAACACCCCCGCTCGGGGCGGGTCGCGGCCCGCCCGCCGGCCGTCTTCACTGAGTGGCCCGATCGGAGGTCGTTCCGTGCGCGGGCCGCCGCGGGTCGCTGCTTCCCGGTCGGCGCTCGGGCCTCGGTCGGGCCTCGGGCGGTGGTCGGAATGCCCCGCGGCACGCAGCCGGCCCGGGTCGGCCGCGCCGGCTGTCTCACGGGCGCCCAACACGACATCGAGGTATGGTGACAAGGTTAGGACGGGGCCCGACTCAGTTCAGTGGGCCCGACACGAGGCTGCCGGATCTGGACTGCAGTCCGCAGTGCAGTGGCGTGTTTCAATATTCATTTCTTTATTTGATAACGTTCCACAAGGTCGGTCTCAATGAGAAGTTGAGGAGTGAGTAAAACGCATGCAAATGAAACTCATAGAATAGGACAGATATTGTTTAAATTCGTTCGTCATTTCACCAACCGACAGGCGACAGCGCGCAAATTGCAAAATAACACTCTGGTGATAAAACGATGATGAACACGTCATGTCAATTTGCATGTAGTATCATACATCAGCAAACGTCTTTTTGGCCCAGACTGCATGGGTTGAAAGTTGATTTGACGTGATAATTGTGCCGCAACGACTTCTAAGTGGTGCCAGAATGATTACATGGTGCCACACCGGCCAGCACAAAGTATGCAATCAGTCTGCAATACATGATTGCATATCGCATGCGTGTCATGAGCTTAGTATTCATCCACGATAGCAGCGTTCAGGCCTCCAGGAATTAAACAGATCGTGACAGTTGGAAAAATGTACCAAAACAGCATGCAACAATAAATAATTTACATTCGCCGTATAAGTCGAGTTTCACAAGCGATAGTCAGTTTGGACTTTGAACCATTTGAATCGCTACCAAACAACACTGAAACGGTCTTATTGCAATCCCTGAAAGGTGCATCGTTCAGAACTTCAGATAAAAGTCGATGTATTGTTTGGCATAGCATTTGCAGATGCAAGTTCGCCTCTTCGTATGCATCCTGGTAAAATCGTGGCCGCTGTTGTGAGACACCAGCCGCCGTTGTGTATTTGTCGACACGGGATAACATGGAGGAACGCTGTGCGTGGTGCTGGCAATGGTGTTGGTGTCAGAGGCGCAGCCAGACCTTCGGCAAGGGGAGCACGGCATCCCCAGGGCCCCCTCAGCGAATCCCCCCAAAATGTCGCGAAAGAAAGATTACCCCGGATTTAGACTACTTTATTTTGCAGGGCCTCTAAAAATGTCGCAAAAAGGGACGTCGCCGATATTTTGTGTGTGAAAGTCGGTCTAATGAAGGGGCCCGTGCCCCCTCTGTCCCTCTACCTGCGTCGCTGATTGGTGTTGGTGTTAGTGTTCGGTGACACCCGTAAGTCAGCTGTCGGCACCTGATTGTTCGCTGAAATGCCGTCAGGTGAGTGCAGGTCGGCATCAGACGGAGGTGTCCCCACAGACCCCAGGGGTCGGGGGTCGGGGTGGACGGTATTGAGAGCTGGACTATGGACGAGAATTAGCCACTGAGGATGTTCCGCAGCAGACAAGCCGGCCGGAGGCATGGTAACTTTGATCAAGCAGGCCTGTAACTGTAAGCATGGGTGGATTTAATCCGTTTCCAATGGATGAACTTCGTTTTATGATTAAAGGTTTCAAGGAATCAGATGACAGATTTCGTCGAAGCGAAATTAAGTGAATTTCGATTCTCCGCAGAATGAGACGTAATGTGATACCATAGATTTCGTGCTTAGCGTCACATAGCTGTAATCTCATTGGGCGGCCAGAACATGTTATTCGTAAACAGGGCAGCGCTGCTTTGTTCCGGTGACGCATTTCGAGCGAGCCTGTGGAGGCGATTATAATTTTTTGTGCCGATAATATCTGTAATGCACGTTTCTGGGAAGCAAATAAAAAGCAATATGTAAATAGTTCGTTACAGATGCTGCGGCAGATAGAGTTGGTATGATTTATGATAAGTTTCTTGCATTCATTTCAGTAGGTCTTGTTGATACCTACCTTAAATACCTAAAGGATATTATCTATCACTCAACAACTTGATTGACAAAGTTATTCAAATATATATTTTTTCAAGTTAAAGATCGAACGCTAAATACAATTATTGATATATTTTAGCGCTAAAAAATTGTTCTTATAACAACAAAAAATATGTTGATTACACGTTAGCAATGTGTCAAAGACGTGTTTTGTGTACATGAACTGCAACTGCTGATGCATTATTTCAGGTCGCAGAGCAGCACTAATCGTCCAGCCTACTAGCTTTCAAACTGCTACTGTACCTCGACTGAACCAACTGTACCTCAACTGTACCAGGGACGTCATGACAAGAAGGGGCCAGCGAAAGGCTTTGATCTCGTCTTGAGAAAAAACAAACCACCCAACACAATTTTGTTGCAGGTTTGAGCTCTTCTCGTATTGGCGATCTTTTGATATGCCAATTTTGTCTAAAACAGCTAAATTTTACTGATAAATAGTCGCTGAAATATTTACCAAAAAGAGAAAGGCAGTTGCAACGCTACCCCCTCCCCCGTCCCCCACCTGCTCCTACAACCATGATATTGTAAGCACCATATAAACTGCATCCTCTTTAACAAGGTATCGCACTTTTACAAAAATTGTTATATTTCTAGCGACACAAATTCAGCGTATCTCTGGGAATTATAATTGTATACAACTGTGCTGGGAAAGGTATACTTCTCCACACTCCCAGCCACGATCAACTCACCTTCACAGCTCCGTTATCCGCAGCTCACAGAGCAGAAGTCCGCAGCGAATCCCTGTCTCCCGTTCTGGCACAACTCGCGAGTCACTGCCCCGCCCACTTCTCTCCCGACACACGCGGCGGCGGCGGCGGCTGCTGGAGCGAGGCACCACACAACGTCACTGGACGGCGCTTACCAGCAGACTGGCGGGCCGCCGACCTCAGCCAGCAGAGCGGGGACGAACTCCACCGACGGGCCTGGACGGCACGCGGACCGGTCAGCTGCACCGACTGCCGCCGACAGTCCAGACCAGACCAGTGTGTCGACCCGCACCAGACAGACAGGTCGTCCTGTGCTATACAATATCATATACCGAGCTACCTGCCTGGTCACTGCCTCC